>JAFIRS010003237.1:0-147855 GCA_018342105.1 Gonioctena quinquepunctata | reverse complement strand
ACCAAAAAATTATATATGAAATGTATTTTTTTAAACTAATTTCATCTTAAAAAATCATATTTTTGATCATTGCTCAAAAAACAATTGCTGATAATGTCATAAACAAAGCGTTTGTTCATAACATTTTCCACACAATTGGACTTACCACAATTTTATGAACGGGGATCTTTGGAAAGTCTTTGGACAATAGATTCCAGCAGTGGAAAAGATCTCAGGTCTTTAATGTGAAACTACACACGTTTCATGTTGATTCACAAATTGTAAAAATTACCTAATTAACAAAAGCATGAGTAATTGAAAAATTGTGCAAAATATTATTTATTGTGTATCTAAAAATCCTGATTTTTTTCGTTCCTTAATATTCGTATTTGATAAGTTGAAAAAAAAGTTTTAATAACAATCTGATTGAAAATGCAAATTTTTACTTTCAGATTTTTTTTATTAAGGGTCCTTTTAAAATATCTATCGAATAATAATAATATAATAATAATTTATTGCCCTTAAATTACATATCACAAACATATAACCAAATACAAGAATGATATATACAAGCCAGTCATCAGAATACTAACAATAATGTGAAACACACTCAGAATATATATAAGGTTACAGAAATGATTCTGAATCTGTTACATAATCCAAGTACCTTCCTAAATACTCATCGGTAGAATAGGGTTCTAGGGAACATAAGAAAAGCAATATGGGTTTTTTTTCCATCTTGAAAATTATTTTTCGCTTTTAAATGGGCAGGTAAGTGATTGTACAATTTTATACAAGAATACTGGGCAGCTTTCTCAATACAGGCTAACCTGTGATAAGGAATGTTGTAATTTGAGATATTTCTTGTACCATGACTATGAGTTATTTGGAATTGTGAGAAAATATGCCTATTTTTTTAGACGAATTTGATACATGCAAATATGTATATTGCTTGGACAGTAAGCATATTTAGCGATTTGAAGTGATTTCTACACGGTGTGAGAAAACGCAATTTCTTAATTATTCGAATAGTTCTCTTTTGAATTCTGAAAATATTCAAGGCTTCACCACTTCCTCCCCAACGAATGCCGTATCGCCCTCTCAAGTAGAAACTAGCATAGTAGGAGGTCCTAACGGTGCTAATATTAGTATTATTTGACAATATTCTGAGGCCAAAGCATGACTGATTGAGTTCTTTGCAGAGACATGTGATAAGAAAAACTCAAGGAGTCATCAAGAAAAACAACCAAGCAATTCAATGTCCAGCGTGGCTAAAGCCGAGGAAGTGGTTTTCAATTCACACAAAAATATTTCTATTCAATATTCAATTGAGAATGTTTCTCTTTTCAACATGAATACCACCAAGAGGGTATCTTGAACGATGGAAGACCAAAGTTTGTCTTTTTGTCGCCGATCTGATTTTATGAACACCCTGTTCATATTTTCCAGACAAATCAATATAACTTTTTCTGGACGAACTGTATCCCTTTGAAGAAATAACAAAACCATATAATCTAACACAACTCATAATGCTAACTGATAAAATAGAGATATTCAAGATACTTTATCACCACATTGGTAGTATAGGCATATAATTGTAGAAGGGCGTAACACAAAATGTGAATATATGTATGGATATGAGATAGAAAAGAAAGAGGAAAGGTGAAAAAAATACGACAACGAAGAGGAAAAAAAAGTTTGAATATAGAATAGTTTACTCTCATTGGAAAACATTTCTCTCTGGGTGTTAAGTGCGCAGTCAATAACACAAGCACACACACACACACACACAATTTTTTCTGCTTGAGATTGATAGATATATATATATATATATATATATATATATATATATATATATATATGTACATGTGAGATAAAAATGTTCTCTGAAGCCAACACAAGCTGGGAGACAAATGGCCTTTTAAAAAATTTTGAGGCTGATAAAATCTGAACTAGAATAAAATAGAATAGAATATAATTTATTGAACCACGTTATATAAAATTAAATGTTTGTAGCATGTCAAGTTACAATAGTTAAAATTACAATAGTTAAAATTACAAGTTATAAAAATAGTCATTACAAATAAAATAAACAGGACAGAATTACATATATATGAATATACAAATGTTTAAAAGTTACGAAACAAATGTTTGAAAGTTTTGAAACAACACAACAAAACAATCACAACAAGGATTGTATCAGGCATTCCCCTTGAGAGGGTTTTATTGTTTTAGAATTTTCATTATAAATATTTTTATTGCGATATGGTTATGTAGTTGGGGTGAGTATCATGCATTCATGGTTAAATGATAGGAATTCCCTATTGAGTAAAAATAATATAAAAGTGAATGGTTCTTCACGCATTTCTTCAATTGGCTGAAATTTTATGATTTTACAGATGCTGGTAATTTATTAAAAATTCTGACATTTGTAGAATTTTGCTCTGTGACGGACAATCTGAATTTAGGAGTTCTGAGTTCATTCGATGATCTTGTAGCATGGTTGTGGGCATCAGCATTTGTTGAGTACAGAGTTATATTAGCAAACATCTCCAGTAGAGTTTGATAGATATAGACACAAGGGATTGGTAAAATTCTGAATTTCTTGAATAGTGGCTGATAGTGGGCATGGGAGGTTCCACCATCTATGATCCTTAGCGCCTATTTTTAGGATTCTGAATACTCTAATTGAGTGTGTTGAGTTGCCCCAGAGAATAGTACCATAGTTAAGGTGCGAGTGAAAGAGAGAATGGTAGGAAGTTATTAATATTGGAATGCTCAATACTTTTTTTTGTTGTCTCAATAGGAATAATTGGGTGGAGAGTTTTTTGCATAAATGATCAATGTGGGCACTCCATTTTAACCAGTCGTCCAGCACAATACCTAACAGGTTGACTGGGTTATTCGAGGTAAAATAGTTGTTTGCAGAGAAGACATTTTTTTGGGTTTTTTGTTGATTTTATTGAAGATTATTTGAACTGAACCAAATATGAGCCTTGTTTTTAGCTTGCTCAGTAAGATTGTTGAGTGTGATAGGGTTGCAATGTGTTTCAATTAAGGTTGTGTCATCTGCAAAACAACTAGTATTGATAAGCGACGTATCGTCGGCAAAAAGTATGATAGCGGTATTTTCTAACATGTACTGACAAATTGAATGATGTAAATGATGAGGGTAAGGCCAAGGACCGAACCCTGAGGAACGTTCTGAGGTCTGTTGATTTAATATGATAACATCAGTTTGAGAGGTGTTCTCCTGGTCCTGTAATATGATAATTTTTCCAGGAAAAGGTCGTGTGAGTCACAATCGAACGCAATGGTGAAATCGCATATGGTAAGAATGGAATTTTGCTTATTTTCCAGGCATGCGATATCTCCTCTTATCCTGGCGAAAACCAATTTGATTGTTGGACAGTAACTTATTTGAATCAAAATAGTTTGTTAGCCTATCTTTCAATAAAATTTTTATGATTTTTGGAGAATATATTGATTACCGAAATCGGCCGAAAATTGTTCAAAATCGCAGGGTTATCTCTTTGAATGAGGTTTTTACTCTAGAGGTTTTGAATAGAGGAGGAAAAATAACGGTCAACAAAACAATTATTTTCAATATCAACAAATGGTTCAAGTTGATGAGTAATTTTTCAATCTACTTATAGAAGAATAAATCGGAAAAAAGAATTTTCTCAAGAGATCAGAAGAAATAAGAAAGTATTTGTGGTATTCGATTTATTTAAGCAATTGTACTGAATTTGTTTTTAATCGTCATAATATATAAAGTCATTGTTGCAATATGTCAGCTGTCCTCAGATATATTCCTAGTAAAAGTTGACAAAACATTATCAAAGGCTGCTTTTCCCATAAACTAATTTTTCCTAAGGTAGGTATGATTTTTTTTCCTTCTATTTTCGATTAGATTTATAAACTGGTTTGATAACGTTAATTCTGGATGTTTTTGCAAAACCAAATCCAATTCAAATATTGTATGAATGCGGTTCAGCAACCATTTTGATTTTAACTATAATAGATTTAAGTAGAATCTACTTTCTATCACATTTTCAAAAATTCCACTCACCACCGACAACACTTCGATATCGATCCTGTTAAACTCATCAAAACAAGCCCACGCCCCCGAACTGGCTAACCCCTTGAAAAATTTGCCCATCGCCATGAAATCCAACTGATCGGAACAGTTGAAGACGACGCATTGGATGGCCATCGCCTTGGCCAAATCCTTGGTGGTCTCAGTTTTGCCAGTACCGGCCGGGCCTGCAGGTGCACCACCGAATTTCAGATGAAGGGCCCCGGTTAGAGTGAGATAGCACCGGTCAGTCAGAGGGGTGATGACCAATCGTCCGCTGTTGCCAAGGTATTCGTAGCCGTATTGGAATTCAGCGTTGACTGCGCGGACTTTCATCTGTTCTTCGACCCAGTAGTATCTACAATAAATATTTTGAAGATATAATATGGCAGGGTGCAGTTGAATTCCACTCTATGATCCCCGTTGCACATCCAGCAATATGGTTCTCGCAGGTGCAAAAATACAGAAGCGGAAATAATACTTTCTCAAACTAATATACAACTTGGAAATAATGCCAATAAGAAATTTAGTATGTGATCTCTGGTTCTGATAAAGAGCCTTTGTTACTGTGAAACACAACATATTACTTGAGAAACTATATAATATTGGCATGAGAAAAAAACTCAACAATTAGTTTCAGAATTTCTGTATATCTGGAAACAGTTTGTATTAATAAACAATGTGTTGCTTGGGATGGCTTCAGTCAATAGTAGCGACAAACATTTTCTAGAATCAGTCAGACATTGCCACTATAGACATAGGTGTCCCGCAAGGATCCGTCCTAGGTCCCGTGCTTTTCATATTATTCACGAATGATATTGAATCTCTTATTGATGATGCCAACTTTGTTATGTATGCTGATGACAAATCTTTAATTGTCTCTGACGAAGATTATGAAGCTTCAGAGTCAAAATGTAACACTGTACTTGACAATATAAGAGAATGGTATTCTACAAATGAATTATATTATTCAATATAGAAAAAACTTATTTTATGAGGTTTCATAACTGGCAAAAGAACTGCTCTGACTTGAATTTAAAAATTAATGAAGTTGGAATCTTCAACAATGAATAATTACTAAAGACACTTGTCTAACGTGGAAACAACATTGTAAAAACATAATATCAAAATTACATTCATCATGCTACTTGTTTAAAAAATTACATTTTATTTTTTCCAAGGCTCAGCTGATCAGTCTGTATCACGCACAAGTTGGTTCTGAGATCAGATATGGTATATGTCTTAGGGGTATGTCCACTTTATCGGCCGATGTATTCATCGCACAAAAACGAGTAATCAGATCTATTGCAAAAATATCTAGAAAAAGTCCTGTAAAATGTATTTCAAAAAATTTAATACCCTAAATGTGGCTTCTCTATATATTTTTTAAGTATGTGTATATATTTATTCAAACAATACTAAATTCAGGCTCAACAAGAGCATTCATAATTTCAATACACGTCACAAAAATTACTACCATGTTCCGACATGTAAAACTAACCTTTCCTATAAGTCGCCCAACAATATTGGACTGAGAATTTTCAATGAACTGCCAATCAGTATAAGGAACTCTTCAACTATATACTCACTTAAAAAACAGTTGAAATTGTTTTTACTTGATAAGTGTTTCTATGTTGTTAGTGAACTTTTTGATACGTAGTGATATATTATATTATCTATTAAAATTTTTTTTGTTTACAATTGGAAAACAATTATGTAATTGTTCAGAGGATAATAAATGTATCTATCGAGTAACATTGGGATAACTCGAGTAACATAGGGAAATCTTCGGATATTTATTATATGCTTTCAGGGAAATCGGAAATTTCGTGACAATTGTACATCATTTCGCAAGACACTTAATGTCAAAACTCATGTACATTTTATTCCATAAAATATCCACTTTGTATATTTGAAAATGTTAACCTTTATTGTATTTAGAAGTTACTAATCCAAAAATTATCTTACAGGAAACAATAATCCCGAGCTTGGGGTTGATTGTTGAAAACTCATTTTTTTTGCAGTTCCATTATTCAATACGGGATTGCCTGTTGAAAGCTTTCAGATCACAGAGCAGCCATTATTAGTTTCAAATTATACAAATATTCGACTGAACAATTTTCTTCTAACAGTTTTATATATGAACTCATAATTTTTTTCAGGGGAAAAATATGTGTTGTAATGTACACTTTAATTTTATTCGGATTCAAATTCTTTCTGCAACAATCTAAAGTAACAGATGTATAAGAAATATTCTAAGTCAATCTAATCTTTTAAAGCAATTTCAGTCAGCACTAGTATGTTTGTTTCTAGGGGGCTTCTGGATTCAGTGCTTTGAAATTAATTTTTATTATATTCATGAAGTGAGAGTTCAGTGACGACTGTCCATACCAGAGTGTATATATAATTCATTTTACTTTCTTGTATTTATTTTCTTTCAACCCCGCCAAGAGGAAACATACTTATACAGTATCGGAAAGTATTTATCTTGGGTATGTTGTTTACGATGAGATGAGAAGTCACATGTCCCAGAACCGTTGTTGCCAAATGCACTACAATAACAGCTGATTCAGTTTTTGGATCACTTTGAAACTTATGTTATGTTTTTTCTTAAAACTTGTTTTTTTCAATAATGTAATTTTTTTCTTAACCCATCCTAACCCGGAGCTAACCCGAAAACTCAACTCTTTTTTTTTTCAACTAACTCTAAAAAACAAACAACTTCAAAAAATCTCAACCGGGAGCCAAACCAAACCTCAACTCAATTTTTTTCAACTTACTTCAACACAAAAAACAACCTAAAAACAATAAACTTAAAAAAAATAAAAATGTTTTGCCAATATCTCCGAAACTATTGGTTATTGGACTTTAGAGCCCTAGAGCGTAATTTTTCATTGAAGCTGCCTGGAGCAAGTGGCCTTCCCACGTTAAACAGAAAATGGCGTCCAAGACAACCGGAAAAGCGTAATTAGGCGTCAAAAATTAATTGTATTGGGAAAACATCCCCTTACATCCTGCACTATAATCTTTACGAGAAAACGCAAATCATTCCAAGTTGTTTTCATTCAATTAATGGAGTAGATATATCACCTCAGTTGGCTAATCCAATCAAAATCATTCATGTTGACGATATTCATATCTACCAGGTTCTGCGTGACATCTCTTGCGTGTACTTCTATGACGATGAGAGCGGATATAATTTCCCTATGCAAAAAAGACAAATAACCTCTGACTAGGGTCCTCAAGGTGTCCAAGTTAGTAAGTATCGTGTTTTCCAAGAAATCCATGAGGCAGAATTCCATGATGCCATTTTCCACACCAGCTGTCCAGAAGGTTTGACTGCAGGCAATCACTACTTGGCCAGGCCAACATAAGACCTGACAACGAAAATAAATGAAATAACAATCGATTCATCGATAAAAATACTGGTCCATGAGTAAATATCAGTAGAAAAATGCGGAAGATATTCACAATAAATCTAATCTTTATAAATCCCAAGAATTAGTACAATTTTCCACATTAGGGATAACATGAATACACATTTAATTACCATATGTTTTGAATGGAGTGTATGAACTATTCTATTTAAAATCATGGAAAAAGTGATATATTTTCCGAAATTAATAATGAAAATTATCACAATACACTGGTGAAATATTGACTTGTTTGATTATATCGAAATAGTACAGAAATTTCAACAGTATAATTGTCATGGACTCAGTCAATTTGTATGAATGAAAGCTTAGATTGTTCTGCAGAATGTTTTGACGAGTGGATCAGACAAGATTGGTTTATATAACTTTACTGATAGTTCAAGGAGCTGTATCTGATTATGCATTTTTTTTTTCATCACTTGCAATGGTTTTTGTAATATTTTTATTTGTAATTTCTCATATTGATATTAGATAATGTCATTTTGAATGAAAAAAAAGTGTTTTAGATATTTCACAGCAACAAAGTCTTGAATAGTAATCAAACCATGGATGATAGCTGATGTCACGAATTTTCTATATGATAGTTTCATCTGAAAATAAGCAATTCAACTGTTGTAGAATATTGGAGCTCATAAAGGGGCGAACCAATTATATCAGTTAGAATATTTAGATGTTTGGTTTCAATTATAAATATACAAATAATATACAGAGTGGGCCATTGAAAACAAAACAGCGGCTCTGTAGGTCGGCAGAACTGAATTATATAAAAACCCTCGGACATATCAACTACATTTTTGAGGGGGATATCGTTCGCGATGAAATTCACCCTAAATACATTCCATCCCTCGGAGATCTGACCGCCACCCCTAAATTTTCAAATGGCAACATATGGCAAGTGATACCTCATTTGAAAGGTATTTTCCTTCTTAATATCAAACAACAAAAATAAATTAATTCTATCGATTTGTTTTCGAGATATAGGAACTTGAAGTTGGGAAATAACTTTTTATTCACTCAATCAATAAAAATAACATCTAACAATGCAACTGTTTGAAGATAATTTTCATTGTCAAGGAATTAAATGATCTAACTGTTCACCAACAGATAACATGCAATTCCGTTTCAAATTTTTATTTCATCCTCCTTTACTTGATCGAAAATTTTTTAGGGTTCTTAAGAATCGATAAAAAGACGTTTTCTCGAATTCGACTCAAATGCGAGTACAACAAAGACATGTATGAGATAATTTTTTTCGCCATATCGAAATTGTGGACGTCTGTCAGTGTCAAACTGATCTTTGATTGAACGACATTAGAGTGAATTACTTGACTTAAGCTACTGAATATTTTTCCGCAATAATGGTGTATACGATCGCTGAAAGAGTTGAAATAATAACAATTTTTTTTTGAGAATGATGAGTGCGGTAACCGTAGAGCTAATTTGTTTAATGAAACGCATCCAGATAAACTTTTTGCTAGAAAATACGTTCTAGAATTAGTGCAAAAATGAACGTGAATTTCCGTTGAGAAATGAAGCTGTTGAAGTTGCACTTTTAGGACAAGTTCATGCAGACCCAACATTGAGCACAAGGAAATTGGCTAGTGTTACCAATATCTGTAGAACCAGTATCCGCCGAATCCTGGAACATCACAAATTCTACCCCTACAAAATACATTTGGTACACCAATTGAATAAAGATGATTTTGATAGGCAACCGGAATTTTGTGAAATTATGACTACGAGAATAGATGCTGATGAGAATTTCCTTTTCAACATCTGCTTTTCTGATGAGTCTACATTCTTTTTGAATTCGACTGTGAATCGTCATAATTGTCGTTATTGGTCAGATGCCAATCCACATGTTTCCACATACTCAAACTCCCCAAAAACTCAATGTCTGGGCCGGTATTTTTGGGGATCGTTTGATTGGACCAGTATTTCTCGACGGTAACCTGACAGGAGAAACTCATTTGGAATTATTGAATGAATTTGTTTAGCCACGAGCCAATTAGTAGACATCATTGAAAACGACGATCATTACCATGAAGACCACTTGATATTTCGACGGGGCACCTCCACATTATGCACAGCCTGTTTTTGGATAGAATGTTTCCGGAAGTTGGTTTGGAAAAAGAGGCTCTATAGAGTGGCCAGCCAGATCTCCAGATTTAACCCCACTCGACTTTTTCCTGTGGGGTCACTTGAAAAACAAAATCTTTGCAACCGAACGAGAATCTCTGGAAGATTTACGAAGGAGAATTATTGAAGAATGCCGTCGAATAACGCCGGAAATACTACGAAATATGAGGTCTCGTTTTGAACAGAACTTGTACTATTGTATGGAAATGGGTGGTAGACAGTTCGAACATTCAGTTCATTGACAATAATAATTATTGCGACAGTTGCTTCATCAGATATTGTTTTTATTGATTGAGTGAATAAAAAGTTATTTCCCAACTTCAAGTTCCTATATCTCGAAAACGAATCGATAGATTTTTTTTTGTTGTTTCATATTAAGAAGGAACATACCTTTCAAATGAGGTATCACTTGCCATATGTTGCCATTTAAAAATTTAGGGGTGGCGGTCACAGCTCCGAGGGATGGAATGTATTTCGGGTGAATTTCATCGCGAACAATGTCCCCCTCGAAAATGTAGTTGACATGTCCGAGCGTTTTTATATAATTTGGTTCTGCCGACCTACAGAGCCGCTGTTTCGTTTTCAATGGCCCAATCTGTATAGTAGCAAAAATTTACATGAAATCAAGAATAACATGATAGATTACCTTAAAAAAATATCTTCATGGCTTAAATCGCATGAATTATCATTAAATTTTGAAAAATCATAATTTATGTTCACAACAAAAAGATCCTCCTCATTAAATTAAAAAATTGAAGTACTCTTTCAGTCTGAAATTGACTATATACAAATGAGAATTCATGGTGGTTCAAACATATTGAATTATAAAAAAAAACTATTATTGGATTTTTTTCAGAATAAGGATTTTTTTACATAGAAGTTACTCCAAACCATTTATTTCACCTTGATTCACTCTAAATTCCAATATTTAATTTCTGTTTGGAGTTCAGCTAGTCATTCTTTGCTCAAACCATTGGAAACACTTCAAAACAAAATCATCGAATGTATATTCAAACTTGACTATCGAGAACCAATAGTTAATTTATATAAACCAAGAAAACTTCTAGATATTCGTTCATTATACAAAATGAGACTGTACACCTTCATTCATTTCGTTAAAAATAATAAAAAGCATTCTGATTTGGTATTCAAAACTAATGGTGATCAACATAGTAACCCATCCAGATTTTCCAATAATCTAGCAATTACTAAAATAATGACAAATATGGGACAAAAATCTGTTTATCACAATGGAATAAAATTTTACAATGATCTATCCGACCATTTGAAAATATATGGCTAATTACGATTCAAAATTCATTCAAAAAAATACCTATTTCATTAATGAAAAATGTGTATTCTGATTCTATCATTTATATTATTTTTCTATACTCTCCTGAGTATATAGTGTTCCACTTTCTTGTTGTTTAATATTTATATTTCCACTTCCATAAACTTGTACATTTCTTATAATATACTAAATTGTTAAATAATAATAATATACCTATGCCCTGAGCTTGTGTACATCTAGCCGATGAGTGAAGTGAATTAAACCGGGAATTTTCTCCGAGTATTTGCTCAGTGCTCGGAGCACTTTCTGAAAACGAAGTGAATAAACATGTGTCTGACCTGCAGAGAATTTGCTCGCGTGAGAATATCCTCCCTTTTTTTAGTTGTGGTGTGAGTCTCATAACTCTCCGGTAAAAATTCTTGTGTAAGAAATTCGACACTGCCAGTCTCAAACCTCGAAAGCTTTTTACTATCACTAATTTTTTTTCTTTCGTTGTACACTTCCTCCTTACGAACGTTCATGTACATTGCCATGATTAAAACTGACAGAAAGTGAGCATGGGTTGGACTAGACTCCAAATAAGTTGAGAATATACTTGGGCCTAGAGTTGTTACTGACTTATAATATACTATACTATACTATACTATATTCCTTGAAAAACTTGAGTTTGAGCATTTACTCAGTTTTATTCACTTCACTCAATGTGATTATCAAATTGATTTTCATATACAGGGTGTATATTTCAACTTTTTATATACCCGAGAGTGACGAGGGTATGACGAATTACAGTGATTGAGAAAATAAAGATGAAAATAAAATTGTCGAAATTTTGGAAACCGCGAAACAGATAAGCAGATAGTAGATGATACATATTTCTTCATTATTTAGTTTCTGACTTATTTAGGATTTATCGTAAAATTCAAAACGAAAAATATTTTTATTTTTTGATCGACTATCAACTGTTAAATTACACCCTGAATATAATTTTTTCGATTCAGAGTTATTTATTTTTGCTGATGGTTTTATTTTTGAAGTAAAATTTCAGGAGATTATTTGCAATCTGATTTCCATTTAAATCGAGATATTTTAAGAGAATCATATGATCAACTGTATCGAGAGACTTCTTGAGGTCCATAAAAACAGCTTTAACATAATTTCCGTCTGTCTTGTATAAAATCAATCACTCGTACTGTTGAAGTATGTCACGTTTTTTTTTTTTAAATAATTTGGAGAAAAACTTAGCAAAGCATTGGCCTGTAATTGATTGGATTTTGAGTACTCACTTTATTCCAAGTAATTTTTTGTGAATATCTAACAGAAAACAGCGATTTTTCCGACTAAGGCCACGCTGGACATTGAACTACATCTAATAGATATTTTGAAAGTACCCTAACCCAAAAGATAAAATCAGAAAGTAAAAATTTGCATTTTCTTTCAGATTGTTATTCGATTTTCTATTCCAGTCTCATTAAGAACTATATGATCTATTTTTCTTATTACCTTAATTGGTTGGCACACACCATCTGTTATGTTTGTTGATATTACATTAAACATTTATTTTCATATTTGAGTTTATAATAATTGTGTATATAATGGAAATGGTACATATAAATTCAAAAATAGAATATTATGTATAACCAGACAATTATTAATTGGTATGAGATTATACATGGTTTTAGATTAATTTTTAATGGTATTACATTTATTGGAAAATAATGATATATTAACCTAATAACAAATATTCATTATTAATCTGACCCTCTGCGTTTTTTATTCAATCGGATGGAATATTGTTCAATTTGAGTTTTTATCTTCGATTCTCCAGATAATTTCGATCTCCTAATTCCTCAAAAAATTCAATCCCCAATCCCACAAACGTAAATAAATGTTAATCACGATTATTTATCGTTGCGATATCTGCCAAGACACCGTGTTCATCTATTGTTCATATTGTAGGAATTTCCTTATTATACGATATGTTTAATAATAAAAATATCTGATTCCATAATTGAAAGATCTATAAGAAAAATCTGAGTTTGATGTCAAATTCAACCTATACTAGTTCTTTCGCAAATACTCCAGAATAACATGATTTTTACTATTATTCATCATCGCTACTGGGTTGGAGAATACTTGATAATACTCACCCACTCCTCGCGATCTTTCGTTGGTAGGTCCTCCAAAGATTTTCCGAGACTAGTCCTGACAGTATTTTTCATGGACTCTTCCACACTGACCAACCAGAATTCTACACTTCCTTTCGGGTAAAGTGATGGATTCAAGTCGACACATTCGTCTTCAGCAGAAAACATTTGAGTGATTTGTAGGTCCGCTTCGAACGTAAGCTAGAATAAATTACGAAGAATGTCACTGGGTCTGTCAAATGGTTTGAAACTTTATGACCGTGTAGCCTAAATGTATAGAAATACACCTGTTCTTGTTTCATTTCAATCAAGCGAGTAGTGTTGAAGTTATGACAATTTTAGTTTCCGTTCTATTCAAATATTTTGGGCGAGTGCGCCATGCCTGTGTTACGTCATTTTACAACGCAACGTTCTCACCGTACACTCAATCGTTGCTTTGTTATCGGATGTACGACCACAATATCGTTTTTTAACTCAAGTTTTTATGTGAATCAGTGTTACAATAGTGTTATAAGTATAATATTAGATATGGATGACGGTTTTGAAAAAGGACAATTTGATTACTTGCCTGAAATAGACGGGTTAATGGTTGCCCACTATTTTTCAAATAACTCCGATTCCTTGGCCGCCAAGATGCGAGGAGTAAAAATGTTAAAGTAAGTATTACTTAATAACATTTTACATTTAATCATAAATCTTTTGATCCCTATAAGTACATATTCCTCATTACTAGTGTTTTATAAATGTACGTCATACGTCATATTGATACTATGAACATCTTACTTGACATTGAGTTTCTGAGAAGGAAGAATGCGTAGGTATTTGTAACATGGTGGGACTTATTAAAAACAAAACTGTGTTATTGTACCTACATAGTTTGGATCATGACTGACATTTTGTATTTTTTTAATATATAATATATAATAATATAATATATATTAAACCTAACCTGAACATTATGTACCAGAGGTACAAAACTATTTAAAATTTGAACCCATGAAATATTTTTTTCATAAGTAGGTTATTATTAGGATGCACGCGACTACACCTATCAAATATTATTAAGCTAAGATGGAAAACCTTCCATTTTAATTTCCTCTTTCATGTGAACGTGGGTAAGTGTATTTTTATGTATTTTATTTTTTATATATTAGATCAACTTACGTTTATTTTATTTTAGATCGGCTAGAAACTTCTGGAGACTTCAACGCAAAATCTCCTCAGTGGGGTATGCCTGCTACCGACAGGAGAGGTCAAATCATGACCGAATGGATCGCATCAAACGACGTGATAATTGTGAATCAGGGAGATAAACCCACCTTCGTTAGGAGGGATTATGGCTCGATACTAGATCTAACTATCTCCACGCCAAATCTTGCAGCCAACATCACCAACTGGAAAGTACTGGAAGAGGAATCTCTAAGCGATCATAATTATATTCTTTTTGAAGTTCTAGGAACAAGACAAAACCCAGTCATACCAGGAAGTATACGGGATTGCGGTTGGAACACAAACAAGCTCAACCGTCATAAACTTGAGCAGGCTATTCAACAAATCACGGAAGACATAACCGCTACAACAGCTCCAGTTTTCTCCGGTAAACTTGAGCAGCTATGCGATGAGTCAATGCCCAAGAAGAAATGGATACCAAACCGTCGCCCAGTGTACTGGTGGAATAACGACATAGCGGAACTGCGAAAAAACTGTTTGAGACAGAGAAGGCGTTATACAAGAAACGCTAAAAGAGACCAGCAACACGTGAACCAGGAACTGTGGACTACATACCAAGAGAGCAGAAAACTTCTGAGAAACGAAATCAAGAAAGCGAAAAGGAATCACTGGAAGAACATCTGCAATGCTGCAGATGGTGACATATGGGGGGAAGGCTATAAGATAGTGATGAAGGGTCTACTTGGTTACCCGCCCAGGATCAATCTCACCTTAGAGACAATGGAAGAAGTGGCAAGTCACCTTTTTCCTACTCATACAACAGTGACTTTCCTCTGTGACAGAAACTCTACGTTGCCAAAGTTTAATGCAGAAGAACTCACAGCCGCAGTTTCCAAACTCAAAAACAACAAAGCTCCAGGTCCTGGCAAAATACCTGCAGAAATACTGAAAGCTCTAGCGGAGAAAAACCCCAACTACGTCCTATCACTCTACAATGATCTGGCGAGTCGAGATGACTTTCCTGATGAATGGAAAAAGGCTGCTTTGTTGCTCCTGCGGAAAGGAGAAAAGCCACTGGATAACCCCTCATCATATAGACCGATATGCCTGCTTGATGTTGAAGGAAAATTATATGAACATCTATTGCTTGGTAGATTACACAGCGAACTGGAACGCACCGGAAGCTTATCAGACAGACAGTTTGGCTTTCGAAAGGGCAGGCAAACAGTGGATGCAATAAATAGGGTGATAACCATAGCTAGAAAGGCTGAAGACTACTCGCCTGGACATCGTAGGCTGTGTGCCATGATTACGATAGATGTAAGAAATGCATTTAATAATGCATCGTGGCAACTCATCCTTAACAAACCAAGGACCAGAGGTATAGATGAGGGTCTGATCAGCGTCATTGCGTCTTACCTCTCAAACAGGGGTTTACTTCTCGTGGAAGGGAGTGACAGCAGGATTCTCGACATAAACAGTGGTGTTCCCCAAGGATCCGTACTGGGCCCGACATTGTGGAACATCTTGTACGACGACCTTCTAGAGATGGAGATGCCTAGTGGAGCGGAATTGGTGGGCTTCGCAGACGATGTGGCAATGATAGTTGTTGCAAAGAATGAGGAGATTCTCATGAACACAGCAAATGCAGGTCTCAGAGTTGCCAGTGCATATCGCAGCGTGCGTCATTTCGGGAATACCCCCGATTGAACTCCAAATAATGGAGAGGAAGGAGAAATACGCTGGAACAGATAAGGATTTGGCCAGGGCCCAACTGATGCTAGTGTGGCAAGAAAGCTGGAACAATAGTTCAAAAGGAAGATGGACCCACGTCCTAATTCCAGATATTGCACGATGGACAAGCCGGCAACACGGTGAAATAGACTATTTCATCACACAGGCGCTATCGGGTCACGGATGCTTCAAAAAGTATCTGTTTGATCGCAACAGAGCTGACTCGAGCAAGTGCACCTACTGCTCGGAAGAAGAATACCCGTTTTCCTTAAGAGGGGAGACCAGCGAGAGAATTTCGCCAGGGGTTTAACCCAAAAATACTTGAAAGTGACGTGTCCTGGATTAACGCGTATGAAACCATCCGTGGCATAATAGAAGCCAAAGAGAGAGAGGAGAGACTGAGTCGAAGACTTTGAACAAATTCCAGAAGAGAATTGAATGACAAGCACAGCGTATTGAAGTAATGCGAAAGCGGATTCTGATACGCTATGCTGCAAACTACTGAAGGGGAAATTTTTTAGTCGGTAGGCGGTTCCTTAGGGACCGAATCCGACACTGGCCAGCCGATAGAACAACAGGCTGGTGCGTCTTCAGAAGATGTTTAACCCCTTCGGAAAAAAAAAAAAAAAAAAAAAAAAAGATCGGCTAGAAACAGCTTCGGCGACGACGCTATTGGATATGCAAAAGTTGTAAGAGATATGTGTACAGTGAAATGCCGAATCACCCCAGAACATCATGATTTGCATCCATTTCTTTCGACTTTTAGGTTCGAAAGCAACAATAAAAAACAACTTTTCGGGTGCATTAGTAGTTTAATTTGAACACTTTGGCACAATACACGATTTTCTAGTTGCTAGATTCGATATTTTTATCAATTTTCGACGCAAACTGTGTGTATGACAGTTCGGAAGCAGAGCACGCACTGAGCGGCCGTTGTAAAGTGACGTCACAGCGGCCGATGACTCTGCCTCGTCGCACGCCTGTTAATAATTAAATATCTCGGAAACTATAAGACGTATCAAAAAAGTATTTTCACAGTATTTTTTCATTTTTAATAGAGTGTATTGTAAGGTAAAAATCAAAAGTTGGTGATATTCTTCATAAGAGGGTTTCGGTTTTATTATTCGCCAAATCCTATTGAATTATGACAGTGGAATGCACGAAAAGAAAAATCCAAAAATTGTGATGAAAGGTATTAAATTAGAAAAAAATGCTGACAAAAATGAATTAGAACAATTAATCAGAGATCAAAATACATTCATTGATAATAATGACATATTTTTAGTGAATCATATGAAATACATTGAGAATAGGAGAAGTTATACAGTGTTCGCAGAAACGAGTGCAAAGTTATTCCATAAGATTTTTAACTCAAACAATGGAAAACTCTTCATTGCTTGGCGAAACTGTGATGTTCATGACGCCAATGTGACCAGTCAATGTTATAATTGTTATGGATTCAATCATGTTTACCATGAATGTAAGAATGAAACTAAGTGTTCTAATTGTGGAGGTAAATCTAGAAACCTGTCCAAACCGATTGAGTAATGAACAGTGTGGAAACTGCATATTTTCAAATTCAAAATTTCACATCAAATACGAAATCAATCATTCACCTGAAAATTTTGAAAAGTGTCAAGTTTATCAATTCTATGAAAAAAAATTCCAATCACAAATTGATTATGACTTCACATAATGGAATGAAAATTCAAGAGTACGAATCATTATTGGAATATAATCCCAGTTATTCGAAAAATAAACAAAATATTTTTTATATGAATGCTAGATCTATCAAAAATAAATTTGAAGAATTGGAAATCATCATAGAAACTGTAGAACCCGACGTAGTTATTATTTCAGAAACTTGGATAAAAAAAGAAGAGGAGACATTTTATAACTTTCCTAAATTTGAGTCAGTATATACCAACAGACTTCAGCGAGGTGTAGGTGCTGGAAACCTTATAAAAAAGGAAATTGAATTTGAAATTTTTAAGAAAATTGAATCTGAAATATTATTTGTAGCTTTGAGGCTGAAAAACTATGATTTATTTTTATGTGCTCTTTATCGAACTCCAAAATACAACATAGAGGCAATTTTGAGAATTATAGATGAAGAAATCCAATACTATTCCAGAAACAAGTGCCTATTATTTGGAGATTTCAATATCAATATGCTTACAAATAACAGGGAATCAAATTTATTAAATGACATACAGGGTGTCCCTGGACTTCTTCTTTTCCTCTCGGTAATATATAGATGGGGTCAAAATATCCCATTACTTCATATAACTTTTTTTCCTAAAAGCCTTCGTTACCAAGTTACGGGCCCTCAAAGTAACAAAATGAAAAATGTTTTTCTTTGATAACTTTCAAAGTGAATATTCAAAATCATCTAAATTTTGGTGATTGACTGAACAAATGAATTCCTTCGATGAGCTCAAATGCAGGAGTCAGTTGTTTTGCTAAAAAGTCAGGAACGGACTACCCCCGATGGTCCACACCCCAAAACTTTGAAATTACTGGTATTTGTCGATATGTTTTAACAAAACAAGGTTACCTAGACAATTTCCTGAATAAAAGTACTCGTGTGGAAAATCGATCGGAGCAACGATTTTTGATAAAAATGCATTTTTGTTCGACGACATCCAACCTGAGATGTCTACCATTATTCGAAAAGATTAATTTGTAATGAAAATAGAAAGGATAGGTACAATGTTCATAACTAATTTATATCATGCAAACACGTTTACCTTACAAAACTCATGGTGTAAATAATCAATCGCAAGCCTCAAGAGCGAACAGAAATGCAAAATCCGCTACAAAAACTGCTGGATATGACCCTCGTCTCTCTCAATACATTTTCTTAGTCGGCGCAAACACCCTCTCTGCACTTGAAATAGCATGCCAGGGTCGTTTTGTATGGCTTCACAATGTAATGTAATTCTATTGAACAAGGCATCTCTGGTGTGAATAGGTGTAGCGTAAACGAGGCTTTCTAGATGCTCCCACAGAAAGAAATCCAATGGATTCGAATCCGGAGACCACGGTAGCCATGAATATGGCCCACCTCTACGAATCCATCTATTGGGGAAAATCTGGTTCAGATGGTCCCGCACAATCAAACTAAAATAAGGAGGAGCGCCATCATGCATGAACCACATATCTCTTCGGGTTTGCAATGGAACATGTTCCAAATGTCCATTCAAATCATTCTGAATGAACTCCAAATAACGTTCTCCATTCAATCGGTCAAGTAGAACGAATAGTCCTATAAGATGGTTTCCTATGATACCAGCCCAAACATTCACGTTGAATTTCCGTTGGTGTTTGGTTTGCAATATCCCATGGGGATTCTCTTCGGCCCATATGTGGAGATTATGAGAGTTGATTACTCGATCTCTACTGAAACCTGCTTCATCATTGAATAAAACTCGAGTAATAAAAGTCATATCCTCTCTTTGCTTATCCAGGAACCAATTGACATATTCCAGTCGTGCTGGAAAATATTCAGGTGTCATGGCATGTACCTTCTGGATGTGATATGGGTGGAGCAGTTGTTCCCTAATTATTCTATGAATAGTATGGAACTGTTCTGATAGGTTTCTGATGCTCATTGAAGGATCATCAGCGACAGCTTCCAAAATATTTTCCTCCAATACAAAGGTATGCACAGCCCTAGAGCGCCGTTACCACCTCGTTTTGGCAAAACTGAACCTACAATAATATCGAAATAAAACAACAGCCTCCAATTAATTATCCATTATACAAACCAGTCTTCCTCAAGCTGCGATCGACACACTCGAACGTTTCTCTTGCCGGTAACGTTCGATTGGGAAAATGCTCGGCATACAGACGACGGGCTTCAGCAGCATTACCAAATGCTCGTCCATACAATGCATGCATATCTGCATATTCGTTGAATGTGAACTGTTCGGCCATATCAAAACACTTCAAACTGTCCTTTCAGAATATTGACAATACAATGACAACGCACCACTCAACAAAACAAAATCGCATTCCAGTTGTCATTTTTTATCCACACTAATTTTATTTCTTTCTACAAGGTGTTTTTGTCAACATCTGTGGAAGAAATGGAACATAAATTTATTCACCGGATATTCTTCAACTATTCATGTGCAGCCGTTTTTGTAGTTTATTCGTTTGTTTTTTATTAGTTATGTCTTCCGATGTGCGTTTTTTCAGCTAAGTTTATCTTCGGGTTAAAGATTTTCTCCCATGAAATTATACTTATCAGTGAAACTCCTCAACATTTAAGCTGTGAATACGAATTTGCAACATCCAAATGTTGAGTTTCATGAGATTCAGATAACACAACACGAAACGTGCTCATTCCACGCGTACTCACAAAATATGGACTGAATTCGAAATTTCATAGTGGAGTAGCTTGTTAGTTCAAAAACACCACAAATCTGCATAACTTGATATTTCATTTGAAAAAATATCTACATTGTGAATGAAACTTTCAACTAGGTACTGTTCTTTTTGTTTAAGACTTCATTCTAGCATTTTTTGTATTATCCCTGTTATGAATGTTGTTGAATCAACGTTAGCATTAGTATTTCTACTGTGAACATTTTTCATTTCAAATAATGGTGGACGATCGGGTTTGATGTCGTCGAGTAAACATGCATTTTCATTAAAAATCGTTGCTTTGATCGACTTCCCACACGAGTACTTTATATAGAAAATTGTCTACCTTATTTTGTTGAAAACTATTGAAAAATGATCTGTCATTTCAAAGTTTTGGGGTGTGGACCATCGGGGGTAGTCCGTTCCTGACTTTGTAGCAAAACAACTGACTCCTGCATGAAAGCTCATCGGAGTAATACATTTGTTTAGTCAATCACCAGAAGTTGGATGAGTTTGAATATTGACTTTGAAAGTTATCAAAGAAAAAATTTTTCATTTTGTAACTTTGAGGGCCCGTAACTCGGTAAAGAAGGCTTTTAGGAACAAAAGTTATATGAAGTACTGATGATATTTCGACCCCATCTATACATTCCCGAAAGAAAAAGAGTCCAGGGACAACCTGTATATTCTTCGAACAATTTCAATTTATGTAACAGTACATATCCTACAAGGGAAGTAAATAATTCCAGAAGTCTTCTGGATCACGTGGTCTCTAATTTCAACAAAACAATGGAAATATCAATTATAAACAGCGCCATCAGTGATCACAAATTAATTGTAACTGCAGTTGAAATAGATGCTTCGGCAGTTGAGAAAAAATAATACCAAAAAACACTAACTTAATTCAAATTTGCACAATCAAGGAAGAACTGAAGAAGTGGAGTGGAGTGATCAATCATTCAAATGGACCCGGATGACCTGTACAATGAAATAACTGAAATATTCTAAGAGAAAACTGAAAAAAATCAAAGCCATGGGTTAATCATGAAATACTCAGTGACAAATATTTTATCAGAAGAAGAAAATCCATGATGGAATTATTATTGAACTCTATAATTACTATAATAAAATCTCCATTCGAAAGGCAAAGAAAATTACTCAAAAATAATTTTGAAACTTCGTCCAAATCCATGTGGAAAACGATTAATTTTCCTTCATATAAATCAGCTTCGAGAAACAATTTGATAGATTTCAATGTATGTGAAATAGTTGCCGAACCATCAGAAATTTTTGAAAAAATTAATGAATATTTTATCAACAGAGGATCTCGTGTATCTGAAGTTATTCCCGACAGTGGTACTCCTGATCCAAAAATCCAAAAACATTCCTGCGTAGACTCGATGTATTTGCAGCCAACTGATATTCAAGAAGTTGAAGACCTCATTAATGAATTGAATAATTCAAAAGCACCAGGGATTGATGAAATAAATGTCTATACTGTCAAAGCAGTTGAATCAGAATTGGCACCGTTACTGCGTATATTAATTAATTTATCATTTGAAACAGGCCTTGTTCCAAAAAAATTTAAAATTGCTAAAGTATTACCAATCTACAAAAAAAGGCAAAAATGTTTAATGAACAATTACAGACCCATTTCGCTGCTTTCAATTTTATCAAAGATTCTGGAAAAAGTGATGCTTAAAAGATTATGGGATTACTTGACCAAAATAAAATAACTTTTTGATGGCCAGTACGGCTTTCGAAAAATCTAGTGATACAGAGTGTGCCACACTAGATCTTATTACTAATATTCAGTTGAAATTAGATGCAGACTTCAGGAGTGGACTGTTATCACTAGATTTACGAAAAGCATTCGAAATTCTCCTTAAAAAAATGAGTCAAATAGGCATAAGAGGCAATGTATATTCTTGGTTTAGAAATTATTTATTCGATAGAAAACAATTCGTTTATATGGGAGATTCGAAATCTTCCACAGGAAACATATTTTGTGGTGTACCACAGGGATCAATCCTTGGACCTATTTTGTTTCTCATTCAATTCATTATGAAAAAAATATATAGATTAAGAATCAAATGGAAGAGGACCTAGGTTTAATAATTGTATGGTTACAGAATCATAAATCAACCCTAAATTAGGAGAAATCTTCATGTATGTACATTTCAAAAAGAATCATTCTGATAAACAAATTGATCCACTAACATTTGGAAAGTTTCGCATCAAATACTCAGGAAAATCGAAATTTTTAAGGTTAACCATTGTCCAAACTCTTTCATGGTCAACACATATTCAAATTCTCAGGAAAAAAATATCTCCTATTATTGGCATTTTATATAAGATACGGTCTTTTGTTTCTCTTAAATATTTGAAAATAATTTATTATGGTCTGATTCATTCAAAACTCCAATATTTAATATCAATTTGGGGTATTGCAACAAAATCTGTATTGAAGCCATTGAAATCCCTTCAAAATAAAGCAATTAAATGTATTTTCAAATTACCATTCTTGGAACAAACATCTAAATTATATAAATCAAGGGATCTGCTTGACATTGACTCGTTATTGAATATATTTTTTATCCATCTCACAAAAATTAATAATACGCCTTGTAATCTCACATTCAGTGTAAATTCTGATTGTCATAAATATCACACAAGACAGTGTAATCATTTAAAAAAATTCCAAATAAAAACCCAGTTTGGAAAAAATTCTTTATATCATCGTGGAATAATTTATTATAATAGTTAACCTGAAAAATTTAAAAATATTAATATCATAAAATTTAAAAATGAACTAAAGAAATACATTTTGTCAACTATCCCTTCAGGATTCATGATTTATATCAACTGTAAAAATACTTTTTTTATATTCAGCGCTTGTTACTGATTCAACTGCTATATATCTTTTGACGGTTATTTGATGATAACTTTCACTTTATCTTTGTCCCCCCATAAACATGTATGTTTCATGGGATGAATAAACGTTATTATTATGTCTGTGACACACAAAAGCAATGTTAAATGTTAATTTTGACCGACTTCCAATTCTAAAATTTGAAATTTGGCAGATACACATCATTCCAGCGACAATGCATTATGAAATTTTTGTTAGAGACCAAAACAAAATGGCGGCTGCAAGATGGCGGACGAGATTTGTAATTATGGTCCGATTTCATTCAAAATTGGTATGTGGGGGTTTTCTGGGTCGGAGATTATGAATGTTTAGTGAAAATTTGTAAATTCAAGATGGCGGCTCCAAGATGGTGAACGAGTTTTGTTACTATGGTTCGATTCGAATCAAAATTGGTATGTGGGGGTTTTCGGGGTCGGATATTATCAATTTTGTGTCAAAATTCGTAAATTGAAGATGGCGGACGAGGTTTGTGATTATGGACCACTTTGAATCAAAATTGGTATGGGGGGGTTTTCAGGGTCGGAGATCATGCAATTTTATGTCAAAATTCATATATTCAAGATAGCGGCCCCAATATAGGGGACGAGTTTTGTAGTTATTATTATTCGATTATTATTATTATTATTATATTCGATTCAAAATTGGTATGCGGGAGTTCTTGCGGTAGAAAATTTTGAATTTTTGTAAAAATTTATGAATTTAAGATGGCGCCCCAAGATGGCGAACGAGTTTTATGATTATTGTCAGGTTCTATTCAGAGTTGGTGTGAGGGGAGGTTTTGGGGTCGAAGATCATGATTTTTTTCAGCTCAAAACTTACAGGGAAGATACCTTGTAATAACTGCTCTATTAGAAATGAACAGATTAAGGCGGACTAACTAAAAAGCAAAAAATAAAATAACTAATAAAAAACCTTTTTAGAGACATGCTTTCATTTAAGCCGTGTGCTAAAACGTATGAAATAAGTTTAAGTCATCGTTGACAATGATTTAATTATTTTTTGTTGAATTATTTGGTTTTAAAAAGCTTGTCGCGCGAATTGTAATAAAATTAATACTCCAACAAGTTGTTACTTACCAACCAATCATTGTCCAATGAAATTAATAGGTACCTACCTTTATTACAATTCGCGCGACAAACTTTTTGAAACCAAATAATTCAACAAAAAATAATTGATTCATTGGCAGCGATAATTTAAACTTGTTTTATACGTTTCAGTACACGGCTTAAATAATAGCTTGTCTTTAAAAAGGTTTTTCGTTGGTTATTTTATTTCGTTCTTAACCGAAAACATTGCCGGAAATGTATTTAAAAAATTCCCTGAAAATTTGAGCCCTTAATATTAACATTAAGTACTTTTTCAGAGCGTGGAAACATTTCCAATTTAAAATACACGTAAACTATGTTTTTTTTTTCAAATATGTATAACTCAGCGGGATTTCATGCTATCATATCATATTGCGACGTAACTGCAATCTGCACCTGTAAGATTGTACGGGTCACTGAATCTGATTTCTGTAGAAAATTCCTATTTTTTGACGCTACTTCATGAATGACTGGATTTATGGAAAAACATGTAAATGACAAACTTGTAGGAAATTTAATTTCCCACAAAAAATCCTATAAATCGAAGATGGATATTTCTCGGGATATAAAGCGTTAACTTCGTCGTAATATGAAAAGTTTGATTCCATAATTCTAAAAAATTTCATATTAACACATTAACGCTTTACATTTCGAAAAATATCAATCTTAGCGATTCGGTTTACAAGACTTTTTTGTAGAAAATTGAATTTGTTTGTTTGTCATTCACATGTTTTCCATAAATCCAGTCATTTATGGAAAACGTCAAAAATTTATAATTTTCAACATAAATCGGAGATAGGATAGCATGTATTGCCGCTGAGTTATAGATATTAAAAAAAAAACAAAGTTAACGTGTATTTTGAATGGAAAATCTTTCTCTGGGAAAGTATTTAATGTGAATATCAAAGGCTTAAATTATCAGGGAATTTTGTTTGGAACATTACCAACGAAATTTTTGGTTATATATACAGTGTCCGCCAAAAAGTATGTACCATATGGGAAAAACGTTTATTATTGCAGTATTGGGAAAAATATTCTGGGGAAAAGTTTTTGCATGTCCGATTACCTAAAAATCGATTCTGATACATGTCACGTGATCGCTAGTATGGCGGCAAATTGAAAAAAATTGCTATGAAAAATCGAAAAGTGGGATAAGATGGCAAGATATCAAAAAAAGTTACTCAGAATCAAATTTTATGCACATGAACGGAGTTTCAAGAGATGAATTTGAAATAGCAATTTTTATGAATATTTTCCCATCTATTTGAAATAACAAATTTTTTACTTATGAATAGCGTGACTATACTGAAACATTTGCATTCCAATGATAATGACAGAACTTTCTCATTTTCTCCTCACCAGAGGGCACTATATTTAAAAAAAATTATTTTGTCAGAACCCTTGCTGTTACATCAGTTCGTATCTAACAGTTATATCAGAATTTCACGACCATTGTGATGACATGACACCTCAAAACCATCGTGTTTTCTAGATTATAATCAAGTTGCGATCATAATTGTGCATGAACATTTCACTTCGTACATAAACTGGAAAACTATTTAATTTATGGCACTATTAATCTAAAATAGAAATTATGAATATTTTCATCAGCATTGATCGATGGCTGATTATTGGTGTCAGATATAAATGTATAACTCAATTCAAAATGATGAGATGTGGTCCTGAAAAGACATTCTGCAGAACAGGGTTTTTTATTCCATCAAGTAATTCAAATATTCTATAAACAAAACAACTATTTCCATATAATAACAATTCATATCCCAATATGCCTTCCTTCTCTTTCTATACATGAAATGATTTTATGGTATATCTCTTTTCGAACGTTCAACAAAAAATTTTGAGAAAGTGCTCAGTATTTCGTAAAGGTCCAAATTTGTGTACAGTATTTTTTAAATAGCCTCACAAGAAAAAGTCACATGGGGTCAGGTCAGGTGAACGTGGCGGCCAAGGGATTTCTGAAAATCTACCTATCCACTTTCCAGGAAAAGTGGTGTCCAGCCAATTCCTTATTGCCAAAGTACTATGGAGGGAGCTCCATCCTGTTGGAAATAAATTTTTCGCCTTTCTTCTAACGTGAAATTGTTTAATTTATTGTAGAAATCGTTCCTCAAAAAATCCAATTACGTTTTAGCATTCAAATTCCGACGAAATGAGAATGGTCCAATTATTCTGTCATTAAAAATCCCTCACCAAAGATTTACTTTAAATGAATATTGATCACTGGCTTCTACTGCGAAATGTGGATTATCATCCGACCACCATCTACAATTTTGAGATGAGACAACACCATTCGGAGTGGAAGTTGACTCATCACTGAATGAAATAAATTTCGTAAATGATATATTTTCTTCAATTTGTCCCTGCAGCCAGAAGGAAAAATACAAGCGTGGATCGTAGTCTCTCTCCTTAAGCTTGTGAATAAATTTTGGTTTATAAGGCTTGAATTTGTTTTTTTTTGGGTAATCTTTGGATAGAAGTTGAAGATAAACCCAAATTACTAGACAATTTACTAATTGATGTTCTTGGAGTTTGAACTACACTTTGTATAACTTCAAACTCTGTTTCCTCAGCAGTAACCCAGTGCCTATGTTGTTTTCTGAAAAGATTTTTCCACGTACCCAGTATTTTTGAACTTGGAAACAATTCTTCCAACAGTTACATGTGAAATAATTTTATTGGTATGCCTCTCCTTGAAAATCGAAATCGCTGCGGCTTCTCTATAGCTTTTGTAATTTTCTCCCACAAAACAATTTCGATCTTTTCTTGCTGACACTATGTATAAATATGGAGTTCTTACTTAGACTTCTGTTGCAATAAGTTTACGTATTTTCTGTCAAATGAAATGGCTATCTTGTGGAATATGAGTGAAATTTTGATACAATACTTAAACAAAAATTTATGTTCTGGTGCATTTCATACTCAAGAAAGCATGTTTGGTACTACATTTTGATTTTGTGGAAAAGAAAGAATTTCACTATGCTCTTCTATTATAGAATTCTTTTGTGATAAATAGTGAAAAGCACACGAAATAGTATTTTGGAAAGTGAATTTTGTGACATAATTGAGGAATATGTTCACGGACACCGATGTAGATCACTGAATGAACCTGATTTCATTTCAGTATGGTTTATTTTCGATGTTTATATTTGCCAAAAAAATTGTGAGAATATTCAGAATGAAATAGTGAGTGAAACTTAAGAGACTTAAAATTTACAGGTTTATGTGCGAAGTGAAACGCTCATCCACGATTTTTATCGGAACTTGATTATAATCTGGAAAACACCATGTTTTTGGAGTGTCATGTCATCACAATGGTCGTGGAATTCTGATATAACTGTTAGATACGAACCGATGTAACAGCTAGGGTTCTGACAAAATCCTATTTTTCCTCCTCTAGTGAGGAGAAAACGAGAAAGTTCTGTCACTATCATTGAAATGCAAATGTTTCAGTATAGTGAAACTATTCATGAGAAAAAAAATTGATATTTTTAATAGATAGGAAAATATTCAAAAAAAATATCTATTTCCAATGTTTTCGAATTATCTATTGAAAATTTGTTTATGTGCAAAACATTTATTTCTAAGTAACTTTTTCAATTAGCTTTTTTTTTATATCTTGCCATCTTACCCCACTTTTCGAATTTTCATAGCATTTTTTTTCAATTTGCCGCCATACTAGCGATTACGTGACATGTGTCAAAATCGATTTTTAGGTAATCGGACATGCACAAACTTTTATCCAGAATATTTTTTCCAATACTCCAATAATAAACTTTTTTCCCATATGGTACATACTTTTTGGTGGACACTGTATATATATATACCTACCTACTATAACACCACACCTTTTGTACATTAAATATGCATAATCTTATCAATCTGCTTAAGTATAGAATAAGTATATCTAAGTTGAAAAGGGAAACATATATTTCTTTGTTACTCTTGAGGTTTTTCCATTTATAACGATAAATAAATAGAATAGATAAATGAATTCCACGCAAAGAAATGTTCTCCTGCAGAATTACTTTTTTATATGACCTACAATGGAATCAATTCATATTCACGCTATTGCCAATGAAATAGAAAATGAAAAATGTATTTATCTTATTGAGCGTCGGTGGGATTGATTGTTGAAAAATAATTCCCCATATTTCGAACGAAATATGATTTTCTACAAAATATAAATCATTCAGGAAACACGTATTTGATTGCTCGTTATTCCCCATATCTTGAACGAAATATGATTTTCTACAAAATATAAATTATTCAGGAAACACGTATTTTATTGCTCATTCCCAACATCCTATCCCAATTTCCAATAAGCCTCTGTTTGCAATTGCCGCTTCTTGTTGAGTTCAAACTAGAACTGAATAAGTTTCATTTCATCTTTGTCCCTCCATAAACATGTATGTTTCTTGGGATGGATGAACGTTATTATTATTAAGGTGTTGTCATGGCAACTTGACAAGAGCAAGTACGAATATCTGAAATATTTATATCGAACTTGCTGGGTGACACAACATGGAAGAATTGTACAAATTTGAAGGTAAAGGTGACAAATACGGGGCCAAGTCGGATTTTTATGAAACTTCGGGAGATATAGCCCTTCAAATTAAAAAAAATTGTAATAAAACGTCACAATTTACGATCCTCGGGGGAACTATCACTTATTTTTATTTTCATCAACACAATAACTGCCCATTATTCCCTGTATTTTTCAAATCACCTCATTATATGCCACTGCAACACATAAAATATATTTTTGTACCAAAATGTTATGGAACATATTCGTGATATCTCTTGAGGTAATTCAAGGGCATGTAATTTGTGTAACAATCAATATTTGTTTCCTGTTGCTTTCGACATTCTTCAAAATAATCATGCAATATGAACAGGGAACTTAATTCACTTCAATAAAAAAATTGTTAATTTTTCACTCGAATTCAATCAATTGAACGAAAACCTGGATACAACTCACCCTCGCTATATTTTCGAAACATTTCCTCAAGTGAGGCTGGACAGCCAACGGATTCCTTGCTTGCGAAAGAATCTCCAACAGCTCATCATCGCTAAGGAAGTAAAGACGTGGAAATACCTTTCGCTTAACTTCCAAGTATTCTGAGAGACCTTTTTGAACGACCTGCAGGATGTGATTTGCGTCCTTCAAACTTTCCAGGAGTTTCCGATCTCCGCAGTAATCGATTATCTGGAAAGTTGATGATTTGTTATTTTTCGCGAGACACACTGTGTGTAGCCTCGTTATCGAGGAGTATAATTAGAGGGACTCTATGTGAGTAGTTTCATAATTTCACGTGGCATGTTGAATTTGTTCACCTGGTGCCATCAAATTACTGAGTGATGGAGTTTTTTCTGATCATTTGTGATAGCAAGTTTGAAAATGTTTGCAGGGGTTTTGATGCAGTGCTGTAAGGAAGCTACAACCCAACATTACCCCAGTTGATGGGCTTGATGCCCAAAGTTTTTTACTGACAATTCAAAATTTTCACAAAAAAATCAATTGCTGAGTTGCTTCATTAATTCCTTTTTTCCATCTAATGATTTTTCGTACTTTCACATTATATGACATTTTGATAATATTTTTTCCATTGGAATTTTTGGATATTGTGTAAAGAGGTGAAGATTTATTTTGTTATACTTTCTGTGCAAACTCATGAGTTCTCTGGGAATGAAGATTTGTCAAATACCAATGGAGCCACTACACCAGATTGAATTTTCCAGTTGCTCCCAGGAAAAGTGTTGGCTTTTCACTGTATAGTAAGACCCCGACATATGTTCGTTTATTGCAATCAAAACCAATTATCGAATTATTCCAATGTTCGTTATTTCCTGTTCACCTTTTCACCTTGAACTCTTTGTTTCTCTGTGCAACTACATTCGTAAGACTAACTACCGCGTCCATGATTGACTTATATACGGTGTTGATTAAGTACATTGACAAACTTCGGGAGGTCGTTCTGTGGAAAATTTCAGGATGAACAGTTTATATAAACATATATCTCAAACGGTTTGGTTTTCGAGGTACAGGGTACAGGGTAATCAGAAAATCCATTCAAATTAGGCAAGTGCGATCCATTCAACAAATCATCCATTTCTCAAATAACTCACAGGGTCCTCTTTTTTTCAGAGTCAAGCCTTGTTCAACCCTTCAGAAAAAAATGTCCGCCGTCATTGACAGATTATGAGAAATATTCAATGTGGTTCCATTTAACATCTTTCTGTTCTCCTGAAGTTTTCCATTTACTTGTATGGCTTAGAAACTATAATGAAAAAATTTATACAAACATTTTTCCAGTATCGCATATCATAATGGAATTTTTTGTTCGTGTAGAGAAAATGTAATGTTATGGAGCACCCATACATTTTTCAACAGAACTCAGGGTGAATATGTATTGCACAAAGTTGATTATTGTGGCAAAAGAATTTCGCACATTTTTATTAACTTTATTATAAAGTAATATCCCTAGACATTGATAAAGACGAGGGATATTCGCGAAATTTTTTTGAAAAAAAATGTATAACTCAACATGATGAAACATTTATTTATTTATTAAAAGTAAGTTAGTAAATACAATTATTAAAATTTAACTTAATATTAGATTCGTTGCTGTTCTCTACTATAGAAGATATATTACTACGCATAACATTTATGATCTTGTTGTGGTGTTCTTGATCGAGATTTAAGTATGGTTTTATAGAATTTTGATTGCTAAGACCAGTAATTTTCAGCAATTGTTGTTCTTCTACACCACTTTTTGCCAATTCGCTAACAGCAATTGATCTATTCGAGTGATTTGTTATCTGTTCGTCCTTTAAATTCGAGCCAATTGCCTCAGCAGCAGATTTAGTCCATCCATTTATTGTATTTCTTCCAACAGGTACATTATCGTACCATTTGTCAGTTTCATTTTTCCAGTGTCGATTTGGTTTTAAGAACAGTGGTGGTGAGATAATATTGTCGCCTCGTTTTGATATCAGTTTATGAAAACGACGTACAGGGCAGCTTTGTCTTTCACTATTGGAAAGCAACCATTTACTACTTGTACAGCTTTTAAGACCACCTTGGCACGTTTCACTGAACACCTGATTGTATTCAATGCGATTTGTTGGAGAGTCATCGTTATTTTTCTCGATTTGAAAAAAATCCACCAGACAAGCAACTGCCTCTCCTCCTCGCCACGCTTATTCTACAGCAGCAATATGGTAAAATTTACGCCTAAGACCTATAGGAGTATTTTCATCCCATAGCATTATTATTTTGTTAACTTCAGACAAATTTAACGAAACTGAACTGGACTTACGTTAACATGGATCTGCTTGTAGTTTCTTCCTGATTGCATCGCGGGCATCTCGAGCTGGTTTAAATACTATATTGTTAAACGGGTAAATCATTATATGATAGTCATTATAGTAGTTTTCTTGCAAAAGTTTGCACGAAACGTTCCACATTGTCTTCACCGTTGTTTCTTTAAATTCGGTCTTGTCTCTCTTTCTCATATTGACCGCCCAATCTTTTAGTATCAACGCCAATTCTTCTAAGCTTCTATGTTCATTTAATTCATATTCTCGTTCGCAGCAAAATTCCATAAATATTCCCCAAATAAATTTGTGACTGTAGGTTGTATTTCTGGGAATTTTTTCTTTGATTAGCGCATTTATACTTTGAACATTCGCATTGCCAAAACGTGACATTTTGAAATTTATTTGGAATGAAGTTGTCAAACTCAATCGTGTTGTCATAGTGATTGATAATTGCACTGAATGCAATTTTCAGTTTAATGTTGACATGATTGGGTAAAATTGTTTCATATGACACAAAATGACAGAATTCAAATGGTTGTTAGAACTGTCAAAAAAAATTCAAAATAGTAGAGCAGAATAATATAAATTTCCTGAGAATAAAGAGAAGTTTAGAAGAGGACCATTATTGAAATTGATAAGTCAGAGCAACTGCTCGAAATGGCCACCGCCGACTTCAATGCATGCGTTTATGCGCCTTACCATAGACTGGCGGACACGCTCAAAAATACCAGGAGTGTTTCTAATAATTGTGCATGACTCCTGTATGCGATTCCTCAGGTCTTCTTCACTTTGAACTGGAGTTCGGTACACTAATGATTTAAGGTGCCCCCAAAGGAAAAAATCGAGTGGATTCATATCGGGTGACTTTGGTGGCAAGTTTCTGGCCCACTACGCCCAATATAGCGTAAGGAACAATTTTTCTCTATATATTGGCGTTCAACCAATATGAAGTGTACTGGAGCACCATCATGCATAAACCAAATTCGAATTCTTTTCCCAAGTGGGATCTCTTTTAGGAGTCCAGGTTAAGATAAATGAGGCAGAAAATGTGGCCCGATAAGGAAATTCCCTACAATTCCAACCCAAATATTCACAGAAAACGTCTTTTGAAAATAGTTTTCAATCACAGCGTGTGGATTTTCATCAGCCCTCATATGATTGTTCTGGAAATTAATAATGGCTTTACGGAAAAAACATGCCTCATCGGTGAATAACACTTGAGATGAAAACCATGGATTTCTCACCAATTTATTTCGAATCCAAGTGCAAAAAGCTAGTCTCTTTGAAAAATCCCTTGGCAGAGGAGCTTGAAAACGCTCTATGTGATAGATATGAAGTTGTTGCTGTTTTAATATTTGCCATACCAATATATGCGTTACGTTCAACTGTGCCGCAATTTGTCTTGTACTGGTGTCTGGATTTTGCTCAATTTCGTTAAGGACAGCTTCCTCTATCTGAACTGTTCTCTCTTCCTATGAGAACAGCAGACCTCTTGAAAGTACCCGTTTCACGAAGACGAGTGTGAATATTGATGAACATTTGTGTACTGGGAATATGACGTACTGGAAATCTTTCTAGATACATTCGTCTGGCGACACGAGCATTACCATGAGCCATTCCATACATTAAGTGCATATCTGTCATTTCTGAAACCGTATATTCAACCATTTTATCCAAAGGGATATTGAATGAATCTAACACTACATGCACTAATGAAAAACTGACAGTGAGACACCTTCTCAACTTCCATAACTGTCAAGTTGTTGATATTAATAAATGAATTATTATCAAAGCCACTTTGCTATTTTTATGAATTGAAATTGATTACAAAATTTCTGCGTTACCGTAAAAAAAAAATATTCTTCTTAAAGAATGGTAGATTTTCAAATTTTTTTTTTTTAAAAATAATTTTTTTCAAGAATTAATTTTTAATAAAACTGAAATTTCCGATAAATACTGTATTCAACGAACAATTGACTCATCTGCGACTGTCAGATAAACAATAGTAACTATCTTACATCGTACAAGATTACCTTTTGAAAGTTGTTTTATGTTGAAAAGAAAACATTCAAATTGAAAAATCTTTATGAGTCCTCTATGAAGACTGGATAAAAAGATTTTCAATCAAATATCGAATGAAAATGCAAATTTTTACTATCAGAATTTTCAGGTTGAAAGTTAGGTTTTCACAATATCTATCAGATGTAGTTCAATAACCAGCGTGCCGCAGTGGCGGGGCAGTAGTTGTTTTCTGTTAGATATCACAAAAAGTTACTTCATTTTTCACGTAGATTTTTCTGATTCTGGAAAAAAAAATTGAGAATGTTTTATTTGAAATTTTGATATGTTATGCGATACTGGAAAATGTTTGTTTTAATTTTTTCATTATAGCCCCTAAACCGTACAAGTAAATGAAAATTCCTTTCTCATAATCTGTCAGTGGCGGCGGAAAAAAAACTGAAGGGTTGAACAAGGCTTGACTCTGAAAAAAGTAGGACCCTGTGAATTATTTAGAAATTAATTATTTTGTATCGTGCGCCTGTTGAATGGATTGTACTTGCCTATTTGAATTGATTATTGTCGAACATGTCGAAGTAAACTCCGAAAAACTCTTGAAAAAAAAACATATATTTTGATCACACTGTACTTCGAAAACCAAGCCGTTCGGGGCATATGTTTATATGAACTTTTCGTTCTGGAATCTTCTAGAGAATCACCTCCCGAAGTTTGTCAACGTACTTAATTGACACATTGTATATTCAAAACAATCCTAGAATTTTCGAGGTCATTTCCGGAACCGTCCCTCTTTTTCTCGATGTTTCGATTACAGGGTCGAACTTAGTGATTCTGTAACAATAATATATTTCTAGCAAACCAAAAACACTTCACTACGATTGTTTACAAAACCCAGGTCACGTGTTTCGCTATACTATAGCTTTTTCAAGTTGGATATTAGGTAGTTAAATGATTAGTGGACGAAATATCATTCAATTTTCAGTAAACAGATTTAAAAGACGCGAATTATTCAAATTAATCCGGTCGTTCAATAAATATTGTGAATTCTTGTCTTTGGTTATCTCTAAGCTTTCTAAGAGATCGAGTTTTTGACATTTTTCTCCTACATGCACATTTTCAAAGTCATCAGCAGAGCAATGCTTTTCAGTCAGGAGATGGACAGCAAAAGTTGAATTAGATTTGTCCTTAATAAAACTCTTTCTATGCTCGGATATGCGTTGTTTGAAAGTTGTACCTGTTTGTCCTATGTTTGTTCTGTAGAGAACATATAATACTTTGGGAAAAATTTATTGAAAACAACAAATATCGAATTAAAACCACAAATCTGGAATATATAAATAACTTGTGGTACTTGTCCGTTTTTACAGAGGACAAACAGGTAGAACTTTCAAAAGATGCATATCCAGGCATAGAAACAGTTTTTTTAATTGAACTTTTGCTAACTATCTCCTGACTGAAAAGCATTACTTTGCTAATGACTTTAAACTTTTGCATGTAGAAAAGAAAGGTCAAGAACTCGACCTCTAAAAAAGCTTAGAAATTAACAAAGACAAGAATTCACAATATCTATTGAATGATCAGATTAATTTCAATAATTCGCCCCTTCTGAATCTGTTTACTAGAAATTGAATAATCTTTCATCTAATAATCACTTAATCACCTAATATCCAATTGACTTCCTCCTCTCATTATTTATATCGAATCCCAGTAATTGTAATTTCAAAATATACTTGCAACTACAAACCATCTGTTTTCACCACTCAATCGATTTATTTATGAAATTTAATGATTTTTTTATCGCATTTAAAGTAGTTTTTTTCTGTGTTAGAAAAAAGGAATATGAAAAAAATATAATATATACAGTGTCCGCCAAAAAGTATGTACCATATGGGAAAAAAAATTATTAGTGGAGTATTGGAGAAAATATTATGGGGAAAAGTTTGTGCATGTCTGATTACCTGAAAATCGATTTTGACACATGTCACGTGATCGCTAGTATGGTGAGAAATTGAAAAAAAATGCTGAGAAAAGGCGAAAAGTGGGGTAAGATGGCAAGATATCAAGAACGTTATTTGAAAAAATTACTTAGAATTCAATTTTATGCACATAAACGAAGTTTCGAAAGATAATTCAAAAAAATTGGAAATAGCTATTTTTTTGAATATTTTCCCATCTATTTGGAAATATAAATTTTTTTTGTATGAATAGCTTGACTATGCTGAAACATTTGCATTCCAATGATGATGACAAAACTTTCTCTTTTTATCCTCACCAGGAGGGCACTATATTTAAAAAATATGAATTTGTCAGAACCCTTGCTGTTACATCGGTTCGTATCTAATAGTTATATCAGAATTCCACGATAGTTGTGATGATATGACACTCCAAAAACATGGTATTTTTCAGATTTCAATCAAGTTCCGATGATAATCGTGGATGAGCGTTTCTCTTCGCACATAAACATGTAAATTATAAGTCTCTTAAATTTGACTCACTATTTCATTCTGAATATTTTCACAACCATTTTGGCAAATATAAACATCGAAAATAAACCATACTGAAATGAAATCAGGTTCATTCAATGATCCGTGAACATATTCCTCATTTATGTCACAAAATTCACTTTCCAAAATACTATTCCGTGTGCTTTTCAAACAAATACCTACCTACCTACTTATTTATCACATCAGGATTCTATAATGGAAGAGCATAGTAAAAATCCTTCTTTTCCACAAAATCAAAATTTAGTACACCAAACATGCTTTCTTGAGTATGAAATGCACCAGAACATGAAATTTTCATGTTTCGAAAATAGTCAGTGTTTAAGTATTGCATCAAAATTTCACTCATTCCACAAGATAGCCATGGATTTCATTTGATAGAAAATACGTAAACTTATTGCAACAAAAGTCCAGGTGAGAGCTCCATATTTGTACATAGTAACGTTGATAATACCAGCAAGTTTTTGGTTGATTATGTCGAAGTTAAGTCAGCAAGAAAAGATAGAAATTGTTTTGATTGTGGGAGAAAATTACAAAAGCTATAGAGAAGCCGCAGCGATTTTCAACGAGAGGCATGCCATTAAAATTATTTCACTTATAACTGTTGGGAGAATTGTTTCCCAAGTTCAAAAATACTGGGTCCGTGGAAAACTTATTCAGAAAACAACATAGGCACTGGGTTACTGCTGCAGAAACAGAGTTTGAAGTTATACAGAGTGTAGTTGAAACTCCAAGAACATCAATTAGTAAATTGTCTGGGAATTTGGGTTATCTTCAACTTTATCCGAAGATTGCTAAAAAAACAAATTCAAGCCTTATAAATTTCAACGAAGGAGAGTGATAGTTAAAGTGTATTTTTCCTTATGGCTGCAGGGACAAATTGAAGAAGATATATCATTTACGAAATTTATTTTATTCAGTGATGAGTCAACTTTTACTTCGAATGGTGTTGTTTCATCTCAAAATTGTAGATGGTGGTCGGATGAGAATCCACATTTTGCAGTAGAAGCCCGTGATCAATATTCATTTAAAGTGAATGTTTGGTGGGGGATTTTTAATGACAGAATAATTGGTCCATTTATCTTTCGTTAGAATTTGAATGCTAAAACGTACTTGGATTTTTCGAGGAACGATTTCTACAATGAATAAGACAATTTCACGTTAGAAGAAAGGCAAAAAATGTATTTCCAACAGGATGGGGCTCCCATTCATAGTACTTTGGCACTAAGGAATCGGCTAGACACCACTTTTCCTGGAAAGTGGATAGGTAGGTTTTCAGAAATTCCTTGGCCGCCACGTTCACCTGTCGTGACCCCTGTAACTTTTTCTCGTGGGGCTATTTAGAAAATACTGTTCACTTCAGACCTTTTCTGAATATTGAGCATTTGGAAGAAACTATCCGTCATTGTGCAGCAGAAATTTCTCCAAATTTTTTGTTGAACGTTCGAAAAGAGATACTTACCATAAAACGATTTCATGTATAGAAAGAAAAGGAAGGCATATTGAGATATGAATTGTTATTATATAGAAATAGTTGAAAATTTGTTGTTTTGTTTATAGAATATTTGAATTACTTGATTGAATAAAAAAACCTGTTCTGCAGAATGCCTTCTCAGGACCACATCTTATCATTTTGAATTGAGTTATACATTTATATCTCCAGTAATTAGCCATCAATCAATGCTGAAAAAACTATGAAAATATTCAGAATTTCTATTTTAGATTAATAGTGCGATAAATTGAATAGTTTTCCAGTTTATCTACGAAGTGAAATGTTCATGCACGATTATCATCGAAACTTGATTATAATCTAGAGAACACGATGTTTTTGAAGTGTCATGTTATCACAATGGTCGTGGAATTCTGATATAACGAACCGATGTAACAGCAAGGGTTCTGACAGAATCCTATTTTTTTTAAATATAGTGAGTGCCCTCTGGTGAGGAGAAAATGAGAAAGTTCTGTCATTATCATTGAAATGCAAATGTTTCAGTATAGTCAAGCTATTCATAAGAAAAAATATGATATTTTTAAAAAGATGGGAAAATATTAAAAAAATAGCCATTTCCAATTTTTCCGAATTATCTCTAGAAACTTCGTGTATGTACATATAATTGAATTCTAGGTAACTTTTTCAAATAACTTTTTTTGATATCTTGCCATCTTACCCCACTTTTCGCCTTTTCATAGCAATTTTTTTCAATTTGCCCCCATACTAGCGATCACTTGACTTGTGTCAAAATCGATTTTCAGGTAATCAGACATCCACAAACTTTTCCCCAGAATATTTTTTCCAATACTCCAATAATAAACTTTTTTCCCATATGGTACATACTTTTTGGTGGACACTGTATATCCAGTGGCTTGAAGAAATATGCTTCAAAACATAGATTTTGAACGAATTTTTTACTATATTGACCTTTCTACTATTGAATTTTGTTACAATCACTTCACAATGAATGTTTATGATATGTAGTAGTTTAAGATCCTTATTATAAACATGTATGTTTCTTGAGATCAATAAAGTTGTTATTATTATTCATCCCCACTTGAAAAAGCTATAGCATAGCTACTGTTTTGTGAACAATTTTTTTCTGAAAATCCCAGTGAATGTTTTTGGTTTGCTTTCATTATGGATTTTCATCAAATACGGCCGCGTCTATTACCAAAATATTTTATTTCCATCACTCCGGGAAACATATTCCTTTGAATAACTTTTTCAGTGAAAAAGAGGTGATTTTTTGTAGGTGTCCCGAATGACCCCGCAAATGGGGTCAATAGGGACACACTATTCAATTCATTGGAAATACTCGATAAGCCCTTGTGATCGGGTCAATCGGAAGATAAAGGTGAAAAAATAGGAAAAAAACATGGCAAAACATCACAAAAATAGTGCAAAAAAGAGGTTCTCCATTCATTTATAACCACCTACTCTCAGGCACCGCGCAGGGTTCCCGGTTTGAACAAAGATTCCTAAATATAAAGAAAAGAAACTTAAAATTATCTTGGCCTCAACACTAGTCACTGCAAATATTTTTTGGAGGTGATTTTTATAATTGTCCCAAGAAGAAAGATACCCATAGTTAGACAACTTAGAATTTCTGAATAGATTTTGATTGCCAAAATTAGTCTTCCGGATTATTGTAATTGTGGATTCAATTTTCAATGATGTTAGTAATCGGTAAGTTTTCTGGTCGCGGTGAACCTCCTCTAGTATATCTTATTAGTCTCTTTTCAACGGCAAATTTCGTTTTGTTATTTATTTCTTCAAATCACTTAATTTTGTCCTTAGTCTGGGCAGCTTCAGAACATCGTGAATGGTATTGAATTCAATGCTTATAACAACGCATGTCTCCAATTTTCGTGGATTAGTTTTTGTAGGCTGCACAATATTTATAAAAAAATCACGTGGGAATAACTGAAACTAAAGTATCTTACACTTTGTAGGGTTTCCTAATGAGGCGATTGCTCTCATTGCTAGTTACACAGATGAAATATATCAGTATGTTGGGACTTCTATAGGACAATCCTCTGAAGGAAATATTTGTTGTGGGGAGCCCCTATTATTCAGTATCTATACAAACAATCACGCATCGCAACTCACATCTGTATGCTGATGATACACAAATATATTTCTCGTTTCATCCTGATAATTGGAATAATGTCGAGAAAATTATTAATGATGATCTCGACTGATCAAGGAATCAGAGCGTCATAATTTGCGCATCAACACATCAAAATATCCATCATGATATTTGGTTAGGAAAAAAGACATATTTAACAAAACAGGTATACAAGTTGGTGATATAAATCTTACTCGCACAAATAGTGTGAAAAATCTCGGTCTAGTGTTAGATACCGACCTACGGTTTAAAAACCTCAGTCAATGCCTCCAAAGAGGATATGCGTCACTTGAAATGTTATATTATTCTCAACGATCTCTACTTTCGAAAAATCTCAAAATGTAGCTGACAGAGACTCTGGTTCTCAGTTATTTCAGTTTTGTGATGTTTTATATGGCCCGTGTCTCTATAATATTCAACCGTATTAAAAAAATGCAATAATTTGTGAGTGAAAAACGTGTTATATTTCGAACCATATGTTTTTGAATAATTATTTTAGTGCATACATTTCAATATTGTGTTAAGTTAAAAATGTCTCAAACTCCATATTTTTTATTTTAGTGTTTTCAACCTGAGGATGTCGAAACGTCAAATTATACGAATTGACTGAATCAGACGTTTATTACGATAAATTGAAGAAAATATATTCCTATATATATATATATATATATATATATATATATATATATATATATATAAAATTCTCGTGAAACGGTGTTTGTAATTAAACTCCTCCGAAATGGCTCGACCGATTCTCATGAAATTTTGTTTGCATATCGGTTAGGTCTGCGAATCGGACATCTATTTTTCATCCCCCTAAATGTTAAGGGTGGTCCACCCCTTAATTTTCTTTTTATTTTTCAGATAAAATTTGTTGTTTTTATATTTTTATAATACAGCATTCAAAAATACATACAACCCTTAATTTTCACCCCTCTACGATCAACTCCTATTTTTCCATCGCGATTTTCATTTTATTTTATTTTATCCACAGATCCGCAATAGGGTTGCATGATGGCAATCGAATATAATAATTGTAGTACGATAAATTGAGAACGGGATAACGGGATAAAGAAAAAACGGGATAACAGGAAAACGGGATAACGGGAATGACGGAATAACGAAAAAACGGGAAAACGGGATAACAGGATGACAGGATAAGGAAATAACGGGAAAACGGAATAACGGGATAAATAAAAAACGGGATAACAGGAAAACGGGATAACGGGAATAACGGGATAACGAAAAAACTGGAAAATGGGATGATAGGATGAGGGGATAAGGAAAAATGGGATAACAGGATAAAGAAAAAATAGGATAACAGGAAAACGGGATAACGGGAATAACGGGATAACGAAAAAACGGGAAACGGGATGACAGGATAAGGGGATAACGGAAAAAAGAAAAAACATGATAACAGGAATATGGGATAACGGGATAACGGGAATAACGGGATAACGGGAATAACGGGAATAACGGGAAAAAAAACGGGATAATGGGATGACAGGATAAGGGGATAACGGGAAAACGGGATAAAGAAAAAACGGGATAACAGGAAAACGGGATAATGGGAGAACAGGAAGCGGAAGGAGTCAGAAGCATAGTCTAGATGGAACAACATAAAGGAAAACATAGAAAAAAAGAAATTCTACGCGGACGAGAGTTTTTGGGAAAAACATTTTAGGGAACATAGAAATTTGGACAGGACAACGTCTGTCGGGTCAGCTAGATATATATATATATATATATATATATAGTTAATTTTGTGTATTCATCTGTATTTTTGGGCTTTCTATTCTCTGGGAGAAAAAATAATTAGTTTCTGTCAATTCTGAAAGAAAAAAATTATTAATTTGCCTCGATACGTTACTGCGTATTTTTCAACTTTGAATATGGAAATGGAGAATTTTTCAACTTGTTAATATCGTACTGTAGAAAGATATTGTGCATAGATAATAACTTTTAATAAAAAATATATCAAAAATTAATGAAAAAATAATTCCTCTGGTAATGTTTCGAAAAACAATTATGTTTTCTTCACAACGCTTGAGTAATTTTTCATCGAAGATAATTGACACAAGAAATAGTTCCATATTGTTATTTGACAAATGATCGTAGAAAGCATGCTTGTATACTATTTGTTCAATTGGGATCTTTTATTTGGCACTGAATTTTTTGAGCTCCCTTTTTCTATAGGTTTATTTATGTTCGATAAGTATTAAGAAAGAATACAAAAAGTCTCTTTCAATTTCTTTTTTGTTTCATGGGGTTCCGTTGATTACACCTATTGACAGTCACATGCCCGAGATCACCTTTCGCCAACGTACTATCAGAAAGATTTTTCTGGGTCTCAACACCAACAAAGCCTGTGGATCTGACGGAATCCCGCCGATTGTTCTCAAGAAATGTGCCCCCGAACTAACACCTGTTCTTTGCAAGTTGTTCAACCACTCTTACAATTTGGGGGTATTTCCGTCCAATTGGAAAATTGCAAGAGTACATCCAGTCCCTAAAAAAGGCAAAAAGGCCCTACCTAGCAACTACAGACCTATCGCACTGCTATCTATTATTCCAAAGGTCATGGAAAAAGCCATCAACATCGAGCTCATGAAATATCTGGAAGACTCAGGAATTGTCAACGATAGGCAATATGGCTTCCGCCATCAGAGATCAACTGGTGACCTGCTCGCTTACGTCTCACATATATGGCTGCTATCTATCGAAAAGTATGGAGAAACTTTAGCTGTGGCATTATATATCTCCAAGGCGTTCGATCGAGTTTGGCACCAGGGACTCCTCGCCAAGCTTCCGTCTTATGGCTTGCCCCCTCAGCTGTGTTCTCTGCTTGCTAGTTTTCTCTCAAACAGGTCTCTCCATGTAGTGGTCGATGGAGTTTCATCTGACACTCTACTCATAAATGCTGGTGTTCCGCAAGGATCCATTCTCGCACCAACACTATTTCTACTTCACATCAACGACCTGTTGAAAGCAACTTCATGTCCAGTACACAGCTTTGCCGATGATAGTACCCTCCATACCGCTTTCTCTTCCAGGGCCCCTATATCAGCCCGTGAAACCAGAAATGAACGAGGAAGAAATGTTAATAATATAAATATGGACTTAGCAACAATTCTCAAATGGGGATCTAATAACTTGGTAGAATTCAATGCAAACAAAACACAAGCATGTCTTTTCTCTAGAAAAGCCGATCTCACTGTGCCTAACATAACTTTGTCAGGAGTAACCATACCACTGAAGCCATCCATATCGATGCTTGGTATTACTATCAGCAATAACCTTTCCTGGGAAAATCACGTGAGGTCCATTGCCAAAAGTGCATCCCAAAAACTTGGTTTCCTGTTTCGTGCCAAGAGCTATTTCACCCCCAGTCAGCTGCTTATGATCTATAAGGCACAGATCCGACCTGTCCTGGAATACTGTTCCCATATTTGGAGTGCGGCACCTAAACATATCCTGAGGCTATTGGATTCTGTCCAAAAAAGGGCAATTCGTCTCGTCGGTGATGCCTCGCTTACAAACTCGCTCACTTGTCTGGAACACCGTAGAAAAGTTGGCGATTTGTCTCTATTTTAAAGATATTTTCATGGGCGATGCTCTTCTGAAATATCAACAATCGTTCCTGCTTTGGCAGTCTCTTCGAGATCATCCCGTCAAGTTCAGCCATCACACCCCTTCGTGGTCACTTTGGAGACCTGCAGAACATCACTTTCCAAAGACTCGTTCATCCAACGAACAGCGAGGCTTTGGAACTCATTGCCTAGGGAGGTGTTCCCCGAGGCATACAACCTTCAGAAATTTAAGAAGAACACCAACTCCTACCTTCTTTCCCTAGGTTCCCACGATGTTCTCTGAACATTACAGGATATCCCTTTTCGTGGGAACCGGAACATAAAAAAAAAAAAAGAATATATGTTGAGTTGATTTCAATTTTCCAATTCGGCGTTATTTGATTTGTTTTTGTGCTCAACTTTCCTCACTCTGAACGGTCTTTATGATTTACCTATAAATGTTTTGCAATTAACCCGTGGTCCACTGCAATTTTTTTGTTGTGAATAACTTGGGCAAAATATATTTTTACGGTAATTCACTGACAAGTTGAAAATTTCCACTTTTCGAGGTAAATCAACTAATTTCTTTTTTCAGAACAGATAAAAACTAATTATTTCACTTTTATAGAAAACTCCAAAAATGCACAGGAATGTACTGCCACTTTCCCAAAAACAGTATTCGAGCTAGAGTAGTTTTATTACGTTGGGACACTCGGTAGCATTCCTCATAATTCGCCTCCAGGTTCTCTCCATTGAGTTGTATTTCTTGCTTTCAACAGGTAACTGCATTTTTATATCTTCACTAGTGAATATTGGCTCCAAATACATCCATTGCCTAGAGAAAGAAATAATAAATTTTAGACAACCGAATACAGTTATTATTGATTTGTTCGAAAATGTGAACAGGATATTCATAAAATCAGATGTGGAATCATCTGCGACTAAAAGATATTCACAAAAAATATATTAATTTTTTTGGGTATTTTTCAATTCACAGAAAAATATTTCTATTCAATATTCAATTGAGAATGTTTATCTTTTCAGCATTGTTATTATTATTATTAAAAGTGCGAAAAGACGCGCGTGCGAACACGAAACATTTATTAATAATACTACCAAAAATATCTAAAGGTCGCATTTGCGAAGCTCCATATCTCGAATACTCTCCATTCCTGATAAATGTTCCTATTGAAACCTTCGACCTGATTATGTATGGCAATTAATTAACACTGTATTTCAGCACAATCACAACCACTTTTCTCACCTCATTTGTTACATGTATTGTATGTAAACAGTGTTTGTATCGATTGTGATTGAGTGTGTTTCTATTTTGTTGGTTATAACTCCAAAAAGGTAAGATCATCACTGATGTACGTTGATTAACCAAACAAAGCAATTGAATTCATATGATCCGCTTGGTTAGACCCGATTTCAAGGAGTAATTAGTTATGTAAACAGGTGGATATTACATGTGGGTTTCATACATCTTTGTATATGATTCTATCAAGATTTTGGAGGAGCTCTATGAATTGACGCAGTGCTTTTTCTTCAATCATGGTGTTCAAAATTCAAGTATAAGAATATGATGCTGAACATGGATAAGAAGAAATGGAAATTTGCATTCACAGTATCATTTCTCTTCAGACAATTATTGCTTTAGAAAATTGACACCAATAATAATTGGGAACATTTTTGGAAGAAAAATAAACTTCTTTTGGTGACGTTTTGTGAATTAATTGTGTTTTCTATTTCATCATATGAATAGCTTTATATAACCTTTAATAATTATAATAACTCTATGGACCCCAAGAACATAAATGTTCCTAGCAAGGGTCCTGATTTATCATCACTAAATTCATTAAAACAATTTAAATTTTATAAATGAATCGATTGAATAGTGAAATCAAAAAGTTTGCAGTACAAAGTTTTTTGTTTATTGATTTCGAATAGTTAGTGGAGTGTTGTTAGATTTATACCTCGAACGAAGTCGCCAGTGATAAAAATATAAATTTTTTTCAGAATGTATTTTTAACACTACAATTAAAATGTTTATATGTTTGTTTTTGTCGCATTTATATTTATTGAATGAATAATTATTGATTTTTTATACATATATATATATATATATATACATATATATATATATATATATATACAAAGAAATTAGAAAACTTCAAATACCACCTCAAAAGTTACATTTTTGAAAACTCTAGAGAAATGATTCATAGAATAATAGAATAAACAGATAGTGCCCTGGTTGTATACTTATTTCATCATTACTTGTACCAATGTAAACGCCCCTCTATATCAATTCACTTTATTTATCGGACTTGTCATCTTAATGATTTTACTCGTTGATTTTAATTAGTATAACTATATTTATCATCATTATTTTTACTGTGGTTTTATCTATATCCTTAGACGATCTTAATAATTTTACTCGTTGATTTTAATTAGTAATTAGTATAATGTTATATTTATTACTATTACCCACGCACAGGTTTAACCTTTAGTGACTTTTTCCAGTTTATTTACTTTAGCTAGATTACTTATTTACATTCCAAAAAGAATTCTAGTGTTTATTCTGTAATAACATTTTGTGAATAAACTTATATTATATTATTATTATACAGGGTGTCCCAAACTCGATGGCCTATTAGACGTTTCTGGAGAACAGGACACAGGATTATTTTGAAAATTTGGTTTGTTAGGTAATTAGTTTTGCTCTATCGATCTAAAATATTTTTATATTGAAAAGTAGCAACAACTTTGATTTTCTAAACGAAACACCATGTATATTATTGCCTTTTTCGCTTTGCTATTGTTTTACGATTATTTTTGTATAACACTTCCCTATACCTATCTCAAGAGGTTTTCAAAAAATTCATTTTTGTGCTTCAATTAAATGTTTATTACTCCTGAAATGTTGGGTGTAGTTTACCAGTATTCTGTGCATTAGTTATTTCTGAGGGGAGTTCGTTTTCCATTATACAGGGTTGTTCAAAATTTGTGATATTTCCGATAGATACAAAAATGGTGAAAAGTACTTTTTTTTAAGTGGAACACCCTGTATATTATCGAATATCCTGAAAGACAATCAAAGTTCCTTTCAAATGATGCATCATGTTCCTATATCTAAATAGTCTGGTTTCCGAAATAAAATATGATATAAAAATCGGATTATTTTGTATTGAATGTCAAGGAATACGTCTTTATGAAAATTCGACAATCAGTGCATGAATAATAAAACGTTTGCGCGTTCATTACCAGAAATTTTAACAGAAAAAAAAGTTTGATGAAATTATAGGGAGAATATGCAGAAGGTTCTGTAGTGTATTGAAGTGTATGGATGATAAGATGGCGGACTGATTGTACAAAGAATGAATAATATACAGGGTATTCCAAACTCGATGGCTTATTGGACGTTTCTGGAGATCTGAGATATGAATACTCGAAATTTTTTATCCCACGATAAGAGACTGCGATCTAGGTCTTGAAATATTTTTGCGGTTACAGTGTTGCCACATGTATTTGTAAGTAATATCAAGTTTCAAATTTCAAATGGAACACCCAGTATTTATTCTGTTTTTGGATTCTACAGACAAATACAAAAAACTTTTACTCCCTCTACCGTTTATTGAAAATTGATTATTTTGAAATTGTTTTGCTACCAAAATGGGACCAACTTGAGTTCAAATACCTCCTTATCTGTTACCCACCCAGGACTCAAACTCAACTTCCACCTAGAAAATATTGAGTAATTTCACTAACATCGAATGATTTGACCATATTTTATACAGGGTGTCTGAAAAACATATTCTTGAAGATGATTAGGAAACACGGCCATAAGTCATTTTATTTAAATGGAGCACCCTGTATATTACGCTATATTTGGATTTTACCAAAAAATACCAATAACTTTCACCAAGCATGTCCTATACCCCTCTCTCACCGTTACTTAAATAGTAATCGTTTTATATTTTTTCTATCGACTATCGAAATGAGTACAAATCAATATGAACTATCTTCACAGGACGCAAATTTGATAAATAGTTGGTTCATGTGGAAGAGTCTTCTGGAAATTAAATGAATCGACTATAGAAGGTGCTTGAAAAACATTTGTGGGCCATTTAGAAAAACGTTCATAAATCTTTTTTTATACTCCCCAATCTGATTAATGTTTGTCTAGTATGTCCCATATCTATTTCTAACTGTTCGCTGGATATTGGTATTTTGTCTTTTTTTCACAACAGTCCATGCCAATACTAATATTGCATGAACCGAGAATTTTAGTGAGCTGAAATTTCAATTCAGATTTGAACAAAGTATGCTAGGTTCGGTTTTTCTTCTCCATGTCCGATAGTTTTATATTTCATACAAGGTATCTGAAAAACCTATGTCTGTTAAAAATTCACCTTAAGTAGTGTGTCGTGACCAGAAAAGAGTAAGACAATTTTTAGTTTGACAAACAGTGATTTTCATGGTGTTTCTGTCAAAATGGATAATAATACATGTTCAACTGCAGATATTTTAAATTTTTATAGAAACTTGCTTTTATTTCGGAAACCAGACTATAAAGGTATAGGAACATGATACATCATTTGGAAGGAACTTCAATTGTCTTTCAGATATTATAATATACATTTTTTAAAAAATGTACTTTTCACCATTTTTGTATCTATCGGAAAAATTACAAATTTTGAATGACCCTGTATAATGGAGAACGAATTTCCTTAGACATAACTAATCACAGAACATTGGTAAACTACACCCAAAATTTCAGCATTGTACGAGTCCAAATACCGCAGTAATAAACATTTGATTGAAGCTATGTTTTGCACAAAAAATAAGGAAATCAATGAATTTCTCGAAAACCGCTTGAGATAGGTATAGGGAAAAATTATACAAAAATCATCGTAAAGTAATAGCAAAGCAAAAAATGCAATGATATACAGGGAGTCTCACTTAAAATATCAAAGCGACAACCAAATGTTTTAAATTATCATGTGTCCTGTTCTCCAGAAACGTCTAATAGGCCATTGCGTTTGGGACACCCTGTATGTGTGTGGGTGCGTATTTTTAACTGTTAAATTGCATTTAGAACGATCTCTTCAGGTAAGTGAAATATCCTATTTATTTTAGTTTGTATTTCTAACTTTAAGAAGAATCAACGCATTGGTTATCGATCAAGTCTCTTTAAGATTGCATTTGAGTAATACCTATATAATAACCTATTGATGTAATGAAAATGTCTAGTCTTTGTAGATATAACCTTACCCTATGTCTCAATAAAAAAACTACGTTTTCTATCTACTATTTATATTAATTTTTTGTTTCTTTGGACAACATAACGATACTTTCTTATCAAAACTATAAATTCGATTAATCGAAACGCTAGGTTAGATTACGAGTTTATTTTATGTGTTTTCACTTTACAGTTTTATATATTTTTTTTGTGTTTTGTATTTTACCTATTTTGAAAAAAAAATTTTTTTAAAATTGCAACAACCATACCACGTATCTTCCATCGTTCAAGATAACCTCTTGTGGGGTATTCATGTTAAAAAGTGAAACATTCTCAATTGAATATTGAATATATGATTTTTCTGTGAATTGAAAAATCCACGATGAAAATGAAGTTATTTTTTGTGAATGTCTAACAGAAAACAACTACTTTCCCGGCTAAAGCCACGCTGATCATTGAACTACATCTGATAGATATTCTGAAAGGACCCTAACTCTGAAAAGAACTTCATTTTTATCGTGAATTTTTCAATACACAGAAAAATCTTTCTATTCAATATTCAATAAAGAATGTTTCTGTTTCAGTAATGTCTAATTATGTTATTCACAAATAAATATGTTTGTTTAAATGAATAAAAATAAATAACGTTTTTTGTATGAATTATACCTGGTTACAATGTTTCTGGCCACTATTTTGGTTCCTTTCTTTTAAAATTTGCAATTCTCGATATTGAATTAATATTTACAAATTCTAAAAATATAAATAATCACATAAATGATTTTATCCATATGATTAAAGTTATTGCAGTTACTTTGGATTAGTCGTTAATTTCATTTATTTCTTGAATTTCTCAATAAACTATGAAATAAACAACGATCGAAAAATTCTAATTAATAAACATTTTAGTATTGGGTTTTAGCAGTAAAATACAAAAAACTCCATAAAAATATATTCACTGCTGTTCTCTCTCGAGTTTTTTTACTTTTTACGACTAAAGCTTTGGTTTTCACTATATTCCGTTACGGAAAATTTCGCTGAGGTAGCACGAATTTTTTGGTGACGAGTTCGTCAAAGCTATTCTGCCAACGAACAATCGTTCAACATGCAAAAGCGGTTTTTATTGTTTTTTCCGTTAAAGTGGAACGAATATTTTCGTACCGGAATTTAAAAGCAGAGTGTGGACAAGTACGGATAGTCAATTGTGAAAATGGATGCAAATTCGGTGGATGCATTGTTGGAAAATGAAGAGGATGAGGATAATGATGATTTGGTGATACAGTTGGCGCTTGAAAGTAATGATTCGGAAAAATTTGAGAAAAGAGAAGAAGAAGGTACCTACCAGATATCAGTTTTAAAACATTTGTCGACGATTATCTTAAATTTAAGGATTTTTTTCGCTTAACACCATATTTATTCAACGAAGTACTGAGCAAGATCAATAAGAAAATACAGTCAACCCCGTCTAAAAAATATCCTAGTCCAATATCACCAGAAAAAAAGCTGTATTCAACATTAGGGTAAAAGTAAAATTTAATTAAAACTGATCTATAACGTTACTATATTTTTTTTAAATTATAATTAAATATACTATTATATTATAGTATTAAAAAAGCTGTCAGTTTATTATTTTACATTAAATGAGGTGACATATTGTGCCACTGATATTTCTGGGAGACTATCCTTGTAGGGGGAATAGTTCTCCTGAGCAGAAGAATCTGAATTTTCAAACACATGACGTTCTCCCATATTAGATTCTTGAGTAGAATAAGCTGGAATATCTGAACTTTCCTCGTAGTTGGAACTACTCGCATTAGCAGAAGAATCTAAATGTTTAAACGCATGACTCTTTTCCAAATTAGATTCTTGACCGAATAATGCTGTCAGACTTGAAGTCGACCTAAAAGGTGTACCTGTAGTTGAAACTAGCTTCTCACATTCAAAAACTGCCACGAAATATTTCGTTGAAATCAAACTCGATCTGATTCCCGCGGAATTTCTTCAACGGATAATCGTTTGCGGTCGCGAAATTTCGGGCCGAACTTTAATAGAAACCACGCTAGTGTCCCCACAAAGATCGGATATGGGCGAAATTGACGCCGAAAAAAATCATGCTACCTCGGCGGAACTTTCCGTAACAGAATTTAATGAAAACCAAAGCTTAACGACAATCCACTAAGAAGTTTTCCATAACATTTCAGATTATTTGGCAAATCATACCATATTGATTATTTTCATTGTTGTAAGGTTACTTGAGTGCCTATTTTAATGAGCATGTTGATTACTGTTAATTTCGAAAACTGAATTGAGAAGGATCAATTTATTTTCGACTGAGTTAATTAATATACAAAGGTTTTCTTTTTATTGCGACTGAATATCAAGCAGGTTCCTAGATTGATATCAAGTTAGTTCTTTGTGATTTGTTAAATATACACTTTATAATTTTATTTAGTAATTCTACTCAAAATATGAATAGCACTTATCCGATACCAAAGAAAACATTTCATACTCAGCATTTATATTTCAATTTTTGCGAGAATCTACGAATAATTATATAAATAATAATACATAGGTATTAATTTCATTTACCATTTAGTATCCCTTATAATTTATTGTAGGTTTAGATATAGTGGGTATTGGGGACTGGAAAAACTAGACACTATTTCATTATTGCTGACGTTTCGAAATTCTTTAATTTCTTTTTCAAAGCTAACACACACAAGGTAATAGGTTATGAAACACGATATGATTAAACTTGAGCTCTACGAGTTGAGTCATGGAAATAATAAGTACAGTACAAACATGGATTGTGAAACAATCAAACAATATGGTAGTATTTTATCGTTCTGAAGAGAAAACATTAAAAACATTAAACAAACAATAGTTGAAAATTACTAATTCAGACCACCTGTTGGGTGAATGACAGCTCTAACCTAGGCATATTTTCACCGTGGTTCATACACCGATGTTCCAAAAATATGGTGACGTCATTCTTCTATATAGCTGGCGCTTTATAATATGATAGTTACATGAATCCTATTCAACTTGACAATTCTACATAGACACTCACATACAATGGTTATTATTTACAATCCCATATGGGGTAAAAATTATGAGAATCTAATTATGTTGTTATAACATTGTCCCAATTTTTGTACATCAGTCCTAATGTTAATATGATCCTGATTGCTATTGATGAAGATCATTTCATTGACGTTACGTTTATAGTAGTTGGCTTCATAATCCAGGATTCTCGTGTCCTCAAATTTATAATTATGTTTTGTCGAAAAATGATGTGTCGCTAAGGCAGTTTTATCATTTTTATTGATATGTTTTTCATGCAATCTCGTTATGTTGTGTTAGTCTCATTTTAGGAATTGTTTAGTTTGTCCAATGTATTCTTTTCCACACTCACATGGGATTGAATATACTACATTGGACCTTAAACCAACAGGATTTTTATCTTTCAATATATAAAATAGGTTACCTACAGTTTTGGTAGTATAAAAAGCCAGCTTTAAGGTATCATCATTAAACAGTCTACTTATTTGTGGTGATAATCCCTCCAATAGGTGGAACCTCACATATTTACATGGCACTTCATTATGTCGATTGAAGTCAGTTTTTTCCCAGTATTTTATCTTAATCCTGTTGATGAAATTCATTGGATATCCATTCTGTATTAATATCTGGGTAACTTTCTCGAAGTTATCAGTATGAAATGAAGGGTTGCTGCGTTCAATTGCTTTGTAAATTTAATTTGTAACAATACCTACTTTTGTACTCAAGGATGGTTGGAATAATAATTCAAGATTCTACCAGAATTGTATGGTTTTTGATGCCAATTCGAAATTAAAAGTTCATCATTCCTCCGGTACAGTATGGTGTCTTAATTGACTGATAAAAATCCTGTTAGTTTAAGGTCCAATGTAGTATATTCAATCCCATGTGAGTGTGGAAAAGAATACATTGGACAAACTAAACAATTCCTAAAAATGAGACTAACACAACATAAACGAGATTGCGATGAAAAACATATCAATAAAAATGATGAAACTGTCTTAGCGACACATCATTTTTCGACAAAATATAATTTTAAATTTGAGGACACGAGAATCCTGGAATATGAAGCCAACTACTATAAACGTAACGTCAGTGAAATGATCTTCATCAATAACAATCAGGATCATATTAACTTTAGGACTGATGTACAAAAATTGGGACAATGTTATAACAACGTAATTAGATTCTTATAATTTTTACCCCCTATGTGATTGTAAATATTAACCGTTGTGATGTAAGTGTCTATGTAGAATTGTCAAGTGTGAATAGGATTCATGTAACTATCATATTATAAAGAGCCACCTGATATAGAAGTATGACGTCACCATATGTTTGGAACATCGGTGTATGAACCACGGTGAAAATATGCCTGGGTTAGAGGTGTCATTTACCCAACAGGTGGTCTGAATTAGTAATTCTCAACTATTGTATGTTTAATGTTTTCAATGTTTTTTCTTCAGAACGATAAAATACTACCATATTGTTTGATTGTTTCACAATCCATGTTCGTACGGTACTTATTATTTCCATGACTCAACTCGTAGAGCTCAAGATTAATCATATCATGTTTCATAACCTATTACCTTGAGTGTTTCATTCTAGCTTTCAAAAAGAAATTAAAGAATTTCGAATCGTCAGCAATAATGAAATAGTGTCTAGTTTTTCTAGTCCCCAATACCCATTATATCTAAACCTACAATAGGTATTAATATTAATTTAGAAATACAAAATGAGAGTGTTTCAGTTGGAGGAAACCCTGGAAAAAACAACACCATCAGAATTTAGATCATCAACTTCCTCATAGAGACACATGTTCTCTGGAAGATGAGAGAATCAATCTCAACAAATACACGGAAGTCATCGAAGAGGTGCTAACAATTAGAATAAGGGTGTTTGCAATATGCCGTATAGTGTCCGTTGGAAATGCTGCCACTATGATTAGATATGGCGTAGATATTATAAAGAGTATTCATTCCATCCTGAGCAGAAAATTGATCCAAATTTAAATTTTGTATAGGAAAATTAATCACATTGTCCAATTGACTGCCATCGATTGAAAAAACACGTTTTAAATGTAATTTTTTTTTGAAATGTTTGTATACGAATAATTCTTTTGAATTCTCTTTTCATTCCACAAGACGAACAGTATAGGCTTGCATCGTTAGTCAAAGTCTCCTCTTCTGTTAACACTTCATTTGGCAAGTCTGGAATAGGGATTGGAAGAACCTAGAAAGGTTCAAAAGTAACGGAGCAGTAATTACAAAAAGTACATCTCAATATAGACTTCAGCTAACCGGCAAAGGTATCCACAATTTTGGAATTATGAGTAGACAGATATCTTGTCCAAGAAATGGAAGCTTTTTTGGTTATCATCCATGATAACAAAATCGTTTGGTGATGGATGGTTCTCTGTATTTATATAATGTGAAATACTCACTTCTGCACATCCATCCATTCTTCTATGACGTAGTCTGTAATCTTCAATTTTTCCTCCCACGCGTCTATTTTTTCTTCGAATGGACCCTTGAAAGGGCTGAAAGACAATTGCTGGGTCAGTACGATATGGTCGTCCAGCATTTGCTGAATCTCATCCGGAATCTTCATTATGTACGTTCCTGAAAAATAGTTATCGCGCTGAATAATATGAAAGTATGATGTGTCCCACTTCTGATAGAAATCCTCTGTACCGTAGAATGGGGATACATTGATCAATTTTTTAGTTCAAAGTAAATAACTTTTGCTCCTTCAGCATTAAAATTTGCAAAAAAAACTGCAATATGGTTTTTATTTTACTAACGATTTTGAACAAATGGAAGCAAACAATTCAAAAACACTCGAGAAAAAAAATAAAGAGTTGATGATCAAAGTTCTACCTGAGATTGGGGTTACTTTGATCACCCTAGCGTTTTCAACGGAATATTAAAGTAACCCCACTAAAAAGGTTTAAAAAATAATTAAATTTTTTCCCATTTCTCTAAGGGCAGAAATGCAATTTGGGGTAAGTTTGATTACACTAAAAACCTTTCTACCGACTAATCTTTATTTATTATAAAAGGAACAGAAATAATATATGTACACAAAAGGAAATGAAAATTCACATAATATGCTACATTTCTAAAACTTCAATATCAATTTCAAATTTATAAAAGATATTATTATCATTTTTCTCCAAAGAGGGATTTGGTAAAATCTTAATAATATCACTTGCTTTGAGCTCGGAGGTGTCATCAGGAACAAGTCGAAATAGTCTTTTACTTTTTCTTACTGATTTTAATCCCACAACAAGAATGTTGGAGTCCACTTCCAGGATCTACAAAATTTTTTTTCCTCGTTGGGGTAAAACGTGCCCAAAATAAATTCCAACTTCGAAATCTTCTGAATTATTCCTCTTCTCCAACATCGCAAATTGAAGAGACAGAAGCAGGACGGTTTTCGATTCCAAGCTTCCCCATCTTCGTCATCGTCAGATTCTTGTCCATATACTGCCGTGGATATATTACATCCAGGTTGAACCTCTAGTCGTGTTCTTCTTCTCTGTGAAGGGACTGCGTCTCCGAATCTTTGCTCTTTCAAAAATGCTGTCAGTGCATTTTCGACAATAGGGGTAGGGTCAGCAACTTGTTCTGGTGGCAACTTCTTGAAAACCTGCTCCCGATCTGCAGGATGAATACCAGTACACCGGAAAGAATTGATCAAGTTTCGTTTGATTGCAGATTCTAACTTGCTCGTTTCAAATTGTATCTGGTTGGTTTCGTTTGGTTTGACAACTCGCGCAGTTACGGTGTCCATTTTATTTAGGCTTTTCTTCAGGAGAGATGAAAACATATCTTCGGGAACAGTGCTTAGACGCAGATTTTGCAATTTAAAATCTGTTAATGTTTTACGCCATGCCCCTTTCATTGGTCTAAATAACCCAATGTCTAAGGGCTGGCAAATATGGGTTGAATTTTGAACCAAGCAAATAAAATCAATATCGTTTTCAACACACATTTTTAAGACACCATCATCGAAGTGAGATGAAAAATTATCCCCAATCAGAGCTTTTCTCCCTTTTAAACGTTTTGCATGTGGCAAAAATAAAGTGGTAAACCAATCTCGAAAGGTTACACCATCCATCCAACCACTTATGGTGCGATTATATCTCGTGCCCAAGCTACAACACGGCTTGTTACAACATGGAGGTTCTCTTGGACCATTTTCTCTCCAAGAGGCATAAAGGTGGACACTTTTATAAATCACATAGGGCGTCAATAATGTACCATCTGCTGCACCACATACCATAATTGTGGTGCAGCTTTTCGAGTGATTCATTACCTTTTTCGGGTATTTCACGCCCCGTCTATAAATCCCGCGCTTCTTGCCGGGATCATCGGACAAATTTGATTCGTCATAATTAAATATATTGCTGCTTGGTGAACCTCTCAGTGTGTTCTCCAAGTTGTCGTAAAATTCTCCCAAAGTTTCCCTTGACACTGATGCTCTAGCCCTTTTAATGTTTGTAGATATGCGTTGTCCGTAAAATTTGTTATGCCGCTGAAGAAGACTGTATGCCCAGTCTATTCCAGGAAGGTTATTCTTGGAATAAATGCACCGTTTTTCCTTTTCTATCTAAATAATATTTGGCCATCATTCTCATATCCAGAAGCGATAAGGGGAATCCCCAATCGGCGCATTTGGCAGCCGATTTTAGAATGGCCAACTTCTCGTCATGGGTGAAAATTGTTGGACGACCCGGATTATTACCATGGATTCCTTCAAATCGGTTATACAAGGTTCCAAATAGAATACTAAATTGTCTTGTCGCCTCGCGAATGGACAGTGTACCATCAACCACCTTTCCTAGTGCTTCTTCTAACTTTTCCTTGGAGTAATTTCGATAGGATCTAGATCCAAGCAAACGTTTGTGTTTGCGGGCCATTTTTCTGAAGATAAAACAAAATCACTTAGAATATTTATCTAATCATTTTAAGTAATTCAACCGAAGGGGCAACATTGATCAAGTGATCAATGTAACCCCAGACACCGATTAAAGATACCCCTTGAAATAACGACCTCTACCAAAAGTTAGGTTAAAGAAAAATTACTCAACACATTATTTCTATGCATTCCCAAATATATGCCTAATATAGTAGTAAAGCAGAAAAAATATGAAAAATAAAACTTACTGGTGTAGGCACAAAGTTTTGCAAACCTTATGAATCAGTCAAAACAGGCGTCAACATAAAAATGAGCAATTCAGCACAAACACTGACAATACTGCGTCGTCAAGCAGAGTGATGACAACTAGTATCAAGTGAACCACAATGGAACTGGAACTGTGTTGATAGTTGCATAAACAGCGTGGCTAGGAATATTAAAAATTTAAAAGATGTATCGATCAAAGTATACCCAAGATTCGAAGTATCCCCATTCTACGGTATATGTAAATGGAAATCTGAAATTATCAAGATCGCTAGAGATAAAAAATTCCATATGTGGTCACCCTGAGTGGAATAGACTGCATAACAGGAGATACGAGACGAGATGACCTTGAAATTCTCCCAGGGAGGGAGAATTTCAAATTTGCCAGTAACGTATCTCTCGAAATTTATATTTATTGCCTAAAATATTTCACAACAGAATTTTTATTGGTGATTTTTAATACAAAATATACCTCCTTTGATGACATTTCACAAATCACCTCTGTAACCTTTCTCAAATTCAAGTTTTTGGAGAATAATCACCAATTGAATCGCTCTTGAAGTTTTCGTTTTCTTGACAATATAACTTTTTTTGTAAAATGTAAATATTTCAGGAACATTATTTTCAAACTGAACGTTACTGATAAATTCCCTCAGTTAATTTTTTAGTCCAGAATAACAAAAACGGACTAACCCTTCTTGGAACAATATCAATCCCGACAATTCGTGAATTCTTATTCTAAATATGGAGATGTTCCCATGAGAAGTGAGATACACTTACTTCGATGATGCAGAGTTGAAAAACCTCATAATTAAGAATGGAAATAACGGAAAAATCATGCACTGTAAAACTTTTACTCTTTCTAGAGAGTTTATTATCATCGAACACTAAAGGTGCATTTTTTTCAACTGGAAAAAATATAACCAATAAATGAAAATTGAAAACATTCACCAATTCAGAGTGTACATGTTTTTTAGGTAGGAGGAATGACGATTAATACTAAGGCTTTTTTCAAATAATGAGAAAATATATCTAAATAACCCAGTTGCCAGGGTTAACGAGCACAAAGAGTTAATGGGTGGGATTATTGAGTACTGGTTGGTTGGTTGGTTTAAGGCTGACGAGCCAGAGAAGGGTTGGCACTTAGCTTCCCTTGACACTGCGACCAGCTGGGGTCTATTGTATCACTCTGTCGTCAGTGGTTCCTCATTCAAACAGGTTTGTGCCTTTAATTAGGTTAAGAAGCCTGTTGATAAGGTTCTTCGGATTCATGCCTGTTTCCGGGCTGATCTCTCCAAAGGTTTTGTGTCGCCTACTACTTAGGGCGTCACAGTCGAAGATAATATGAGAGGCTGTTTCCTCCTCTTCATCACACAGCCTACACTCCACGGTTTCCCTGCGTACTACCATGGTGTTTAGGTGTTTTCTTAGGCCGCAGTGTCCAGTCAACAGACCTATTATTATACGAGCCTTCGTTCTGTTCAGGTTCAGAAGGTCAGCCGTCAGGGTCCGGTTTGGATGCCCTACCATGACTTTGCTGTGTATTTGCCCGACAGTTTGATTCCAATATTGTTGGTGTCTTTTTTTTATCCACTCGTCGATCAGGGTCCTGCATCGGTTTTTGCTAATCCCGTGTGCAGGTTCTGGCCCTGTGAATAGCGTTTCAGATGCTTGTCTAGCTAGCTGGTCCGCTTTGACGTTGCCTTCAATGCCTCTATGACCTGGCACCCACATCAAGGTGACCTTGTTGTGTTTTGCCAGCTCGATGAGGTTCTGGAGGCAGTCCCAGACCAGTTTGGACTTTATCTGTGTAGAGTTGAGTGCTTTGATAGCACTTTGACAGTCAGATAGAATGTAGATGTGTTTTTTCCTATAACCACTTTCTAGATTCTTCTGAATGCATACCATGATAGCATGTGTTTCAGCTTGGAATATCGTGGAGCATTTACCAAGTGGTATTATGTAATCCCTTCTTGGCCTTACCCCATGTATTCCTGCTCCCGTTCCTTCAACTGTCTTTGAACCGTCTGTATACCAGACTATGTCCGCAGTTGATTGTGATTTAACTATTGAGTACTGAGTATAATTAAAGATCAACAAATTATTTTCAAAAAATTCTTTCCAGTAGATTTCAAATCACAAGCACATTTTTTCTATGCGCAAAACTGATATTCTTATCTTTGCCTCAAAGAATCAATTCTCCGAGTGATTGGATATAATTGAGGAAGACCATATACCAGGAAAACCAGTTCTAGGAGAATAGTAGATTAAATCAAAATCACTCCCCTTTGCCGTTCTTATTATCCCACTCGTTTATTCTTTGAATAATTTTCGATTTGGGCACCAGATTTTTTTACGTGTATACATTGGATATATGTCAAAGCTGGTCAATTTAAAATATATATTTGTTTTCAAATTTTGATTTCACAAACACCTTTTACTGAATTTCACTAATTAATCTAGTCTCATTTCCGAGATTGTGTTTTTCCTTTCAATTATTTATTATTTATCAATAAATACTTATTTTAATTGAACATTGTTTTTACCCTTGTCATACATAACCAATCAATACCAAGGTGTTTTTTTCTTCATTTGGTAGGCATAATACCATCTGTATATGATGGATATTCTCATCGACATCTAATTTTTTTTTGCGTTCACCTCATACTATATGTTGACATACCTACCTGTATCTTTATAGGGGTTCAGATCCAAACGGTTAGTCGCCCATTCTGCGATCATCTTCTCCAACGTTTGTTCAATGGAGAATTCTTTGGTAGCATTTTCTGCTATCTTAGTCATGACGTCGGTATAATTTTCGACACCAAGTTCAAGACAGTCGTTGAAAGTGATTACAGGTGTCCATTGCAGTGATATCCCTGTGAAAATTTAGAATAAAGTTAGGGTATTTCCTCAGAAAAAAAAATAAGTACAATATATGGAATAATGTCGTATTTGCATAACTGCCTGAAGTGTTCTATTGGCATTGGACTTTCTTCTCATGATTGATTTTATTTGCGGAGAATTCAAATTTGATCGAACCTAATACCCGTAGTTGGAATATTAGAATTTTTTCAACTGGAATTATTTATGAATTTTGTTGATTTTTTTAAATATGAATAGTGTATTGAAAATTAGGATTTTTCAAAGGTACTTCAATTCATTGCCTACGTTTTGACTGGGGCTGCAGTTTTAGTTTTTTTTTGACAAAACAGTTTTAATCCACTCTTTAAGTCCAAAAAACCCTGTAGAAGAACTGCAGCCCCAGTCGAAACGTGGGTAATGAATTGAAGTACCTCTGACGAATCCTCATTCTCAATACACTATATATATATATATATATATATATATATATATATATATACAGTGAGGACGTAAGAAGTCCTCCCCCCTCCTTAACTTTTGAACGGAACAAGCTGTCGAGGTCGGGTGAAATTCAGGTAAAAAGGTACCACTTTTACCACTTTTTGGCATAAAAATTATTGTGGTCACGTGGTCTAGTGTCAAGAGGACACCATCAACTTTTTTTTTTTAATGTAGAGGGGGGTCTCGTGGCTCCTGGTTTTGAAGGCCTTCCGATTCTCTATCCAACACCGTTCTGTTTGTGGAAATCGGCCAAGCCGTTTCAAACTGACAAGCGTTTGAAATTTGCTTCAAATATTTTACAAATAAATTAAAAACCTAAATAACTTTAAATTGCAACAGAATTTTAAGTAACAATTGCAACTATTTTAAGAAGTGCTCGAAATGTTCACTGTTCACGTCTTAACAGTTGTGAAATTCATTCCGAACGTTATTAAATGTTTCCGGGGTAATACTGTATGTAACACACATCTGTTATTTGGTCCATAAGTTCCTGGAGTGACTGCATGACGTACACCTTAGATTTTATGTACCCCCACAGAAAAAAGTCCATAGTTGTCATATCAGGTGACCTAGCTGGCCATTCAATGGGGCCACGTCGGCCTATCCACCGTCCCGGAAAATTCTCGTTAAGCCATTCTCGGACAGGTCTGTAGTAGTGATACCCATCTTGTTGAAAGGTAACATCCATGGTAAATTCATTTGAGTGTGCCCCAACTACCTCTTGAATACTGTGATGGATCTGATTTTGAGGCATATTTAAATACAGATTTCCAGTTAAATTTTCTGCCATAAATATTGGACCTATGATATGGTCACCCAAAATACCAGCCCATAAGTTGATCTTCTCTGGAATTTGAGTATGACCCTCTCGAAAAACGTGCGGATTTACGTCTGACCATAACGCACATTTTGTCTATTTACTGTTCGATTTAGATAAAACGTACTTTCATCACTCAAACAAATAGAGTTAATGTAACCGGGATTTTGGGTTATGCGGTCAGACATGACCTCACAAAGCTGCAGTCTTCCATCCGGGTCGTCTTCTGTTAATTGATGCAAAATTTTTAATTTATATGGGTGAAATTTGTGTTTCTCAAGATATTTTTTCACAGTGGTCGTAGATACGTCACAAGCCGTGGCTACCGTTTTCGTTGTTTGTTGCGGAAATTTTTTCATGATACAGCATTCAAAAATACATACAATCCCCTCAAATTTTCACCCTTCTACGATCAACCCCTATTTTTTTGGCAAGATTTTTATTTTTATTCTGTCATGACTTAGAATAAAAAAATTCATATTACTCTTAATTTTTACCCTTCTACGATCAACCCCTATTATTTTTATTTTTTTATTTCATAGAAAAAAACGAGATAGCAGGAAAACGGGATAACGGGAATAACGGGATAACGAGAAAACTGGAAACGGGTAACGGGATGACAGGAGAGGAAATAACGAGAAAACGGAATAACGGGAATAACGGGATAAAGAAAAAACGGGAAAACGGGATAACGGGATGACAGGATAAGGGGATAAGGGGAAAACGGGATAACGGGATAAAGAAAAATGGGATAACAGGAAAACGGGATAACAAGATAACGGGATAACAGGATAACGGGATAAAGGGATAACGAGATAACGGGAATAACGGGATAATGAAAAAACGGGATAACGGGATGACAGGATAAGGGGATAACGGGAAAACGGGATAACGGGGTAAAGACAAAAAGGGGTAACAGGAAAATGGGATAACGGGAAGGACATTTGCGGGAAAAACATTTTAGGGAACATAGAAATTTGGACAGGACAACGTCTCAACTGTCGTGTCCGCTAGTATACATATATACATCTTTTTTGTTTTTTGTTTCTAATTTTTTTTCTCACAGCGGTAATTGTTTTTACATGACAACCTGAAAATTTCAGCTCAAAGTATGAATTTTCTAAAATCGCTCAAGAATTTTGAATCTTGGGGAGTACTATAGAATAGGCGTTTTCGAGCGACCTTTGAATATTAATTTTAGGGCTGTATTTTTTTTCTAGAATCCATTAACATAATTAAGAACCAATGTAAACCACGAGATACATAAAAATACCTATGAATATATTGTTACTAGCATACTTAATTAATATGCATAATGTAATGAATCCTACGAAGGCGTAGAAGGGCCAACAACAGAATATTTTTCAAAAACATTTGGAATTGCTACTTTGAACCAACAATTGTCACTTTGAAGTGACAATTGTCACTTTGAACCGACAATTGTCACTTTGAAGTGACAATTGTCACTTGGAAGTGACAATTGTCATTCACAAAAACATCGAGAATTGCCATTTTGAAGTGACAATTGTCAATTTGAAGTGACAATTGTCACTTTGAACTGACAATTGTCACTTTGGAAGTGACAATTGTCATTCACAAAAACATCGAGCAATTGCCAATGTTTTTTAATGCAATTTCATTTGAAGTGACAATTGTCACTTCAAAGTGACAATTGTCAGTTCAAAGTGACAATTGTCACACAAAGTGACAATTGTCAGTTCAAAGTGGCAATTCCAAATGTTTTTGAAAAATATTTTGTTGTTGGCCCTTCTACGCCTTCGTAGAATCCGGACCCGTTTTTATTAAAATATACTCGATGAGGCCAATGTTCGTTGATGCACTCTGACAATAAAATACTCAATCAAAGTTTACCATTAACATGTACCGCGTACCTCACTGCACTACAAATTCATCTTGAATTTGCTTATAATAATAACTATTGAAAATAATGTTTCCCTTTTCAACATGAATACCCCACAAGAGGTTATCTTGACGATGGAAGATAGTGACTAAAGTTTATCTTTCAGTCGCAGATGATTCTACATTTGATTTCATGAACATCCTGTTCATATTTTCAAGAAATTAATTAATGATTACTTCTTTCAATAAATGACTTCTCCTTCTGCGGTCTTATATATCCTCTTCCTTGACACCCAGAATCTTCGAGCGGTTCGTGGAAACATCGAGATCATTCGATAGGGAAAGCCCAGCGTGATGTCGACCAGTCGGTCGTCATATTTCTGGAATTTCGCCTGAATGAAAATCGTCGTATCGTCTGGCCTGTGCCAGATAAACAACGCAGAAGCATACTGTACTTATTTTCGCAACAATAACTCAACCAAAAACGATATTTTCAATTGAAAAAAAAACTTGTTTTACAACATTTGTTATGAACACTTTATTATATTATCTACAATTGTAATTACCCAATTCGAAATACATAACAAAAATTTTTTTTCAGTCCCATATTTAAATTAATTACTAATAGAAAATATATTGAGCTGATCAATGAGTAAACAATTTTTTTTTTTATCCATATAATTAAATATGCTAGTAACAATATATTAATTGGTATCTCTGTGTATCTCGATGGTTTATATTGGTTCATAATTATCTTAATGGACTGTAGAAAAAATAGAGCCCGAAAATTAATATTTAAAGTTTGCTCGAAAACGTGTGATCTAGATTCAAAATTCTTGAGCAACCTTTGAAAACGTATTCTTTGAACTAAAATTTTCAAGGTGTATTTCTTTCATATGTACACAAATAAATCAAATTTTGACTATTTTTGAAATTTTTTAAATTCTTGAGCGACCCCTTAAAAATTTTTGATCCATGTAAAATTTCATAAGGGCTCCCCAATTACAAGAAACTAACATATTTCCATGCGATTCTTGGAAAAAAACTAAAACAACGGAAAACGGATGCACTAGGATTTCACATTTCTAGATATTTTGTTTCCTGACCTTCCATTTTACATTATTTCCCTAATGTACGGGTTGTAATACTGTAATAAGTTACAATCATGGGTATCATCTGCAAATGAAGTTGTACTAGGACATTTTATAAATCAGAAATAGTAGGGGACCCCGCATAGATCCTTGAGGTACCACCGATAATGGAACTATGCTTTTATGATAACCAGACATCACTCTCACTCGCTGAGATCTCCCAAATGAGTAGGAACGCCTTAACTTTTAGAAGGGCAAATTGTTTTTTTTGTTAATTCGATGTCAATTTTTTGTGAGTGTTATGGTGTATGACTTCATTAACAGAAATAAAATTATTCGTTACACCATATCATTCAACTAACTATGGTTACAACTCTCCTATATCGAAAATGTTAAGACTGGGAAATAACTATTGTGATAAAATTGATTTCTTCTGGATACTCCAAATATTTTCAAGAATCAAGTCCTCGCGCATTGCTCATTTGAATTTAATTCATTAGTTCATATTGTTAATTATTAATTATGTTCATTGTCATAATTGTCCTATATATTGCATATATCTAGATCGAAAAATAATTGTATTTGAATAATGTTATAATAGTATAAGTAGTATAATTGTAGTAGTATAGCAGTATAGAATAAGATTTACTTGTTATAAAATTATTGTAAACAAAATTGGGGTTTACCCGTATATAGATAAATAAATAAATGAATATCACGATTTTTTTCGGAAACATTATTTTTTTCTTATTTATGAGGAGGTTTCTTACGGGACCACCAACCATTTGGGACTACCATTAATTTTTAACATTTGGAGGTTCCAAATAATAAAACCACATTTTTCTCCAATTCATTAATTATTCACTAGAATAAAGTAGATAATGGAATTTTATTGTACATGAAAGGCTTCTTTTGAAATGGTTTAGCAATTACCAATATAACCTTTTCGCCAAGTCCGAAATTCTTTACATTTGTTCCTTCTCCGTTTGTTTTTTACACGCTTCATATTAGCTTCACTTGTATGTTTGTTTGTAACCGACTCGTTTGGGCGCGATTTTGAACCACTTCCAGACGTCCGAATGATTTGAAATTCGGCAGGTGTACATAATTCCGGTGACAATGCATTAAGAAATTTTTGTGTGGAGAAAAAACAAAATGGCGGCTCCAATATGGCGTACGAGTTTTGTGATTATGCTCCGATTCGCTTCAAAATTGGTATCCGGAGGTTTTTGTGGTCGGAGATTATGATTCTTTTGTCAAAATTGGAAAATTCGAGATGGCGGATCCAAAATGGTGGGCGAGTTTTGAGATTATGGTCTGATTCTTTTCAAAATTGGTATGTGGGGGTTTTTGAAGTCGAATATTATGATTCTCTTGCAAAAATTGGAAAATTCCAGATGACGGCTTTGAAATGGCGGCCGAGCTTTGTGATTATGGTCTGATTCAATTCAAAATTGGTATGCAGGAGTTTTTGGGGTCGTATATTATGATTCTTCTGTAAAAATTGAAAAATTCAAGATGGCGGCCGAGTTTTGTGATTATGTCTGATTCTATTCAAAATTGGTATGTGGGGTTTTTGGGGTCGAATATTATGATTTTTTTATGAAAATTGGGAAATTCAAGATGGCGGCTCCAAAATGGTGGCCGAGTTTCGTGATTATGATCTGATTCTATTCAAAATTGGTATGTGGGGGTTTTTGGGGTCGGAGATTATGATTAACTAATTTGATGAGATTATTCCATTTTTTACTTTGCAAAATAATTATAAAAATGATAGTTGAAAAAAAACTAAAATACACGCTTTTATAAATAAACCACACCAAAAAGTAGGAAATAAATAATAGTTTGAAAAACTGAAAAACACGCTTTTATAGAAAACCAGACTAAAGAAATTGAAAATAAGGAAAAAATAAATTTTATTTTAAAAAAAGCGTGGGGTGCATGGTATCAATAATTATATAGTACATTACACCGAGGCCATACCATGCACCCCACGCTTTTTTTTAGATAAAATACATTTTTTTCTTATTTTCTATTTTTCAAGTCTGGTTTTCTATGAAAGCGTGTTTTTTAGTTTTTTAAACTACTATTTATTTACACCCTTTATATCAGCTTCACTTGTATGTTTGTTTGTTTGTAACCGACTCCTTTGGGCGCGATTTTGACCCACTTCCAGACGTCCGAATGATTTGAAATTTGGCAGGTGTACATAATTCCGGTGACAAAATGGCGGCTCTAATATGGCGTACGAGTTTTGTGATTATAGTTCGATTCGCTTCAAAATTGGTAACTGAGGGTTTTCATGGTTGGAGATCATGATTCATTTGTCAAAATCGAAAAATTCAACATGACGGCTCCAAAATGGTGGACGAGTTTTGTGATTATGGTCTGATTCTATTCAAAATTGGTATATGGGGGTTTTTGGAGTCAAATATTATAATTCTTCTGTAGAAATTGAAAAATTCAGGATGGCGGCTTCAAAATGGCGGCCGAGTTTTGTGATGATGGTCTGATTCTATTCAAAATTGGTATGTGGGGGTTTTTGGGGTCGGAGACTATGATTACCTAATTTGATGAGATCATTCCATTTTTTAATTTGCAAAAAAATTATAAAAATAATAGTTAGAAAAAAATTAAAAAAACACGCTTTCATGAATAAACCACACTTAAAAGTAGAAAATAAATAATAGTTTATTACACGCTTTATATTAGCTTCACTTGTATGTTTGTTTGTTTGTTACCGACTCCTTTGGGCGCGATTTTGACCCACTTCCAGACGTCCGAATGATTTGAAATTTGGCAGGTGTACATAATTCCGGTGACAATGCATTGAGAAATTTTTGTGTGGAAAAAAACAAAATGGCGGTTCCAATATGGCGTACGAGTTTTGTGATTATGGTCCGATTCGCTTAAAAATTGGTATCTGAGGGTTTTCATGGTCGGAAATTATGATTCATTTGTCAAAATCGTAAAATTCAACATGGCGGCTCCAAAATGGTGGACGAGTTTTGTGATTATGGTCTGATTCTATTCAAAATTGGTATATGGGGGTATTTGGGGTCGAATATTATAATTCTTCTGTAGAAATTGAGAAATTCAAGATGGTGGCTTTAAAATGGCGGCCGAGTTTTGTGATGGTAATCTGATTCTATTCAACATTGGTATGTGGGGGTTTTTGGGGTCGGAGATTATGATTACCTAATTTGATGAGATCATTCAATTTTTCAATTTGCAAAAAAATTATAAAAATAATAGTTTAAAAAAAAACTAAAAAACACGATTTTATAAATAAATCACACTAAAAAGTAGGAAATAAATAATAGTTTAAAAAAACGAAAAGACACGCTTTTATAGAAAACCAGACTAAAAAAATAGAAAATAAGGAAAAAATTTATTTTATTTAAAAAAAGCGTTGGGTGTATGGTATCAATAATTATATAGTACAGTACACACCTAGGGCAGTAAAGTAAGAAATGTCTCAGATCACAGGTAATTATTGGCCGAGGCGATACCATGCACCCCACGCTTTTTTTTAAATAAAATAATTTTTTTTCTTATTTCCAATTTTTTTAGTATGGTTTTCTATAAACGCGTGTTTTTTAGTTTTTTTAAACTATTATTTTTATCCATACATTTTGAAATTCAAAATATATCCGGTATCAGAGCATGCCAACATCCAAATTTTGAAATCTCGCTTGGTAGGTTTCATGGGCATGTACTGCTTCAATGACGTACGGCTCTTGAAACCTACCATACTTTCATCTATCGAAAGATTTCCCAGGCACATAACAGATTGAAAAGTTCTCCTTCAGCACTTTGAGAAGTGGACGTAGCTTGTACAATTTATCAAATTCGTACTACCACGGTCAGACATTTTACTGTTATCAGTTAAATGTATATAAACCTAAGTATTTTCAAAAAACGTTTCTGAGACATAATGTTACTTATCCATGTTACGTGGGAATTGGGATAAGTGGACCAATACATTCTAAGACTCGGAAGTCGATGAAAGCTCATAATAAATAGTAATCCAAAAAAAGCTAGGAATACTTCGTCATCTAATTATTAATAAGCCCCCTTCTATACTACCTGTTTTTCGATATTCCTCACCGGTCACCTTATATGAAAATTATTGATAACATCTCACTGCTTCCAAATATATAGGTAAAACAACTTTCACAATTGCTTATGATTCGGTAGAATAACCCAAAGTAATCAATAATCACTTTGTAATGCACATTTGTATAAAAACAAAGTAGGTAATGAAAATATAAAAAATTTAGGTTAGATTCACTAATTTTGAATCATTCGGGATCATTTCATCAATAACTATATAAAAGCATTGACATGTTTTTATAAAAAAACCGTATTTACATATAATTGTATTTATCAGAACACAACATTGAGAATGTTACTAAATTATAATAAATTTTATGGAAAGAATAACCACTAACACGAAAAATGCTCAATATCTACTTTGAAATGAATCGTGGCACCTAATGGCACCACTTTTACACGTTATGCCCATGCATATCAGAAGTGGCCCCGGAAAATATCCACCTGCTGTTTGGAGCACAACAATATGTCCATTAGATCTTTTATACTATGACATTATCCTACATTTTGAACCTTACGTCTGGTGGTTCCATAGAGGTACCATGAACCTATAAAGGGTTAACCCGTAGTGCTCCAGTTCTTCTAATATTACTTCGAAGTCGACACCATCGAAAGCCTTCCGGAAATCGTGATCCCACAATACATTCATTTCTGTATAGAGTCTTTGGTTATTGAAAACATGGCAATGTTGATTAATTTAGCTGTTTTGAATCTGTGTTGATTTTCGCAAAGGAGTATTTTATGAAATCGTTTCAAACATGATTTTTTTTAACTAATTTGGCAACTGTCGGGCATATAACTATTTGGAATGTTTTCATCTCAGTCTGTCGAAAAAGTGGTGTCAATTCAAACTTCTGGTATTAACCGGTCGACTTGAACTACAGCTAGTATATGTTGAGATATTTTTCTGGTCGATTAATTTTGTGAAGGTTCAATTTCAATGTTCGTATACAATTTGGATGAAAAAAAAAAAGGCTTATCGGCCCAGATTCTGCAGGCTTTTGCCTTGAAAATAAATAGACTCGGTTGAGCTGGCACTGTGGATTACCCGTTTGCTCTTCGAATATATCCCAGTGTCGCTGCTTCATCCCTGGGTTCCTGAGCGCCTGCAGGAGCGATATCTTCGGCTTGAATTCATCAATTTCATTTTTGATCGCTATGGCTACACTTTGCACTGCTTCAATGTCACTGAATATCTTTATCGATTTCACCATCATCTTGAACATATCGTTAACGGTTCCCTCAACAGCATCCGCATCTATATTCAGAATGGGATTATCCATCCATATTTCATAAGCTCTTTGCCAATCTGAAAGAGAATTGGTGATGGTATCAATATTTCTCACCAAATACAAGGGCTATTATCTGAATGTTTAACTGAAAAACTACGGAATTATTGCATTCGATAGAAAATGGAAAATATCTTATTCTCACAAATATTGGATCGTGCAAAGTCCAACAAAGTTACTTTGCAAACTCTTGTGAAATGAATAAATATAAATCACTGTAACGGAGCATTTTTTTTCAGAGCTCCGTTACTAAGAACGGCTAAAGAATATTTAACCTAACTTTGGTACGTCCCTGCCTATTTGGGCTTTCTATTGGTTCCGGTTTGGCAAAATATTCCATTCCCCTGTTAGAAAGTTAATGTACATACCCAAAGCTACTGGAATTCACGTCAACATCATGCATAAAATATAACAGAGTTTTTCTATATCTTATAAAAAGGGTGGAAAGCTCCGGTGATGATTTCTGTAAAAGACGGGAAAGAAACCAAAATCGCGATTGGAAAAACCACGTCATTTTTTGTAACAGGCACGGAATCATCCTTCAGATTTCTGGTCCAGTTTTGATTTATCGGACAAAAAAACGCGACTTTCTTGATGGGCTTTTTCGTGTAGTTTGGACATAAATTCGAGATCTATAAAAATGACGATGGACCTCTCATCGGGGATTGTTCCTGTTGTTCTTCCGCAAGACTTGTTCCTGTTGTGCTACAAAGTCTGGTTGCAGTTAAGCGAGAGAAAAAGTGTAGAAGAGTTTCAAATAGATTCAAGGTCCAGAAGCGTTGAGGTATCCGTAAGTGGAAATTGTGAATAACTTGTATTCGAGCTTTGTTTCTCCGTGTGCTGAAGCACCCAAAGTTTATTATTTCTGCATTTATTATTATTAAAGTTGGTTCAATTATTTGCCGGAAGTTTAAATATTATAGCTTGTATCATTATTATTTCATTTATTTAATTATCTGTCGTGGCATTTACATCTTAGTTCTGCAATGGTATTCTTTCTTCGATTTAATTCGTTACCTGAGAAGTTAAATATATTTTCTGCATTATTATAATTTCCTTTATTCGAGCATTTGCCGAAAGTTTAAGTTGGTCGAAGACTACAGAGTGAATATTGATTTATGTTATTTTTAGGTGGTACAATCGAACTTTTCGTGAAATCGATTGAGTGTTTAATTTAGGGTAGTATTGACATTTTAGTCAATTGTTGGTTGGATTATGGGTAAATATACATGATTCATTTGCCAAGTTGAATAATATAAAGTGGATGATTTTATTTTGATTCTTCTCTGAAACAAAAGTTGTTGTCCCCGCGGAAAGAAATTCTCCATTAAGCTCTTGGAGGTGTTTTTTTTTGTTGAAGGAAATCTTTCCCAAATAGTTCTCGGATTTGGCCGTCATTATAATTGTTGAGTTATGTTTTCAGTTGTTTGAGTTCGGGGAAAACGCCGAATGCAAACAACTGACGCGAAAGTTTACATCACTTCAATCAGTGAATTTTAGTTTTTCATTGTCTTAAGTTCAGGGAAAACGCCGTATTTGAGCCATTGTCGTATAAACAAATTACATAACCACAATCCTTGTTCCTTGCTGTTCAGATTCAGGAACCAACGAAATCAGAACAACGGCCGCGATATATACGAGGAATTAAAAGTTGATTTGTCCTGAAAAATACGTGTAGAGCAAAAGTTTACGAATTTTCACAAGTTATAAACATATTCAGGAAGAATAAGAAATTAAGCGATTCGACAAGGTGATTTGGTAAATGAGGGTTATTGACTCCATTAAGGGGATGTTAGTTATTTTTATATTACGTAAACAGTGCGATACTTTTTTTTTATCGTATGGTACAGTAGCACATGTATACAACAAAAAGAAATACAAAACATACAGTGCGATACTTTGTCGTCTGTATTCACGCCCAGTTGTTAACATTGTTTAAGCTCAGGGAAATCGCCAAGCATAAACAATTGTAAAACAAAGCCAAGAATATAAATCTTGTAAACAAGAAAAGTCGTAGCAAAAATGGCCTATTTTAAGAAACAGAGGAAAATATCACAGCCGGGATTATTGCGAACGTGAAGCTTAGGTAATATACGAGTGGAACGTAGTATTCAATTTTGTTTTGGGGTTGACAAGGGGAAGTCGGGAAAGTAAAATCAGTTGCCCACACACTTGAAAAATCACTTTCTGAGTCAGTCAGTTAACCATGTTCAGGAAAAAATAGTTTTTCTTGTGCTATTCATATTATTTCATTTATTCCCTTAATTGCCGTGAATTTTCAGTTCATTTGGTCAGTTATATACCGTGAATGTAAATATAAAATCGATACTATTATATTAATAGGATTATACGTATATATTATCCCTATTTGATGGTGGCCATACCGATTTCATTTAGATTTAAGTAAAAATAATTTTATCTAAAAATAGTTGTGACAAATCGTATTGAGCACTTGAATATACCAGTTCATTTAATACATATTACACACTGTGTTTACATTGAAAAAAAGAAACCTTTTCTTTTTCATATAAAGTATTGAAGTTACGCCGCAGACGTATTCAGTCAAGTTGTAAAAAATAAATTAGTAAAAAAAACAAACAAAGACATTTCTGTGTGTCTGTCTCTTTGGGAGACATAAAAGCAAATGGCGTTCAATATCCAAAAATTGTATTCAAAGCCTACAGTATTTGGTAAAGATTCGAAAAGTGTCAACATATCAGACCCCTGGACGTTCCGTATCTCCATCTGTAGCTACCCTAGTGCGTGGAGAAAACCACTATAAAATCTGGGGCCCGAGATTTGAAATAGAGAAAGGAAAATATTTCGTGTCTAAAATTCTGGCGTCATAAATTACGTGACTTTCTAGGAGTTTGAGGGCTATTAAAACAGACCCTAGAAAAACACGTCACATCACCTTATTCTGGCTAACCACCTGTACCTCGGTTTCAAGGTATTTGCCTCTAATCTACACAGGGTAGGTTGAGCAGATGATGATTAGTGTTTGCAGACCCAAATGAAACGATCTAAATCCAACCACTTCCTAGTTTTCTTGAGATGAAGTCAACCAAATGGAGAACATCATTAGCCAATGCCATCTCGACTTAAACGAAACAACAAACACTTGCAAAACGAAACGAATTCTTTGAATTCTCGTTTGGATCAAACACTTGCGGAAAGAGCAAATGGAATGGATTGATTTGGAAATAAAAGATATGTATGTATGTATATTAGACGTGGTCATTTAAAATTATCTACATACAAATTACATCTCAAATAAACTATAAACTAACAAATAGTGAATTCAAAAATTAAATGCTTTCCATAGGCGAATAAAGTCGATCATCAACCACAAATTGGAAAAGAAAAATGAAAGTCATAATAATAGTTAGGGAGGTGGCGAGCAAAATTTCGATATAATCGGCACACGTGGCAGACGTTATTAATAGCGAGAATTATACCTTTAGAAACATCAAGGACCGCGTCTGCCACCATGGTGGCGCTGCGTTGTCAATTGACAGCGTTTCAAAAATGTTAAAAAAAAAAGGTGTGCTATATTATGCGCACATGTCTGCCTCTGGGGCTGATGGTCACAATCATCCTGTAGACACAGAAAATCGAAGAGGCAGACATCCAGGGCTCTGACTGTTGTAGTATTTGATATTTTAAGTTATTTTTATAATTTAAAAAACTGTATATAAAGTGCAAACTTGGCAGACCTGAATTGTTCGATTAAAAACAATGGGAAGGACCTTGGAAAAATAGTCTGCCAGCATGTTGCCTCTGCGTTTTCTATCGAGAGCGCTTCAAAAATGTAAAAAAAATGGGTGTGCTATATTATGCGCACATGTCTGCCTCTTGAACTGATGTTTAGATTTCTTATAAAAACCAAGAAAATCGATGAGGCAGACATCCATGCCTGTGATATTCCAAAGGCAGACCATTTGAATTTTTTTCCAACCCGACGCTCGCGCCAAGTTACGAGTACAAAATTCTACGGCTACTGAATATTATTGAAAATAATTAATATAATCTGTAGAAATGTTTTCAAAATCAAATCAAAATCAAAACGTGTTGTTATACGCTACCCTGATACTGACGTCTTGATTATCATGCTCGGAAATATGGAATTTCTGCAGAGCTCTCTCAAGATTTGGATCGATTTAGGTACTGGCAACACACGTCGGTATATTGATGTTTCGCAAATTTTTTCAAGGGTGGGACCTTTGATTTGCAGTTCCTTACCTGGTTTCCACGCGATCACCGGCTGTGATTATAATCCCGCATTTTTTCGAAAATGTAAAAAAAGACCTTTTGAACGATTATTACAGTGCGAAGAATTGCAAAGAGCTCTTATCACCATTGGGAATGTTGATATTGACGCTTGTGAGAGCGTTTTCGACATAGTGGAAGAATTCGTATGTCGTTTGTACAATATTTAAAAAACGAAGAAAGTTAACGAGGGCCGATACAAAATTCTCTCAAAAACATACCACGTCTCGAACGACGCTGCATCTTTCAAACTTTTCCCCCACAATTTGGACGCTTCAAATTTGCCCCCATGTCGCACTGAATTAACGGAACACTTCCTGAGGACTTTGTATATAACAAAAATTTGGAAGAATGCCCACGGAAAAGATCCTGTTGGTGATTTGGACCCGAATGATTGTGGCTGGATACAAAAAGATGACGCGCTCAGTTTTAAATGGTTCAAAGGAGAACAATTGCCCCGGTTCTATAGCGACGTCATATCCGAAGTTGAAGATCCCGAACATCAATCAGGTACACATTTTTTCGTTCAGATGTATAATGTAAATTTCGTGCCATAAAAATTTGAACACTTGGGCATTGCGTTTGTGGTTGGAATTTAAAAAAAATATTTTTCCATAGATTCCAGCTCCAGAAGTTGAATCGTTCTCGTGAGTTCAGCGAATAATATTAAACAAAATAATGATAGTAAAACTATAAAGAATCACAATAATCCAATGCCATACCCGCTTTCCCTTGATTCCGTGGAATTCAAACAATTGTACAGCTAAAAATCAGTGAGCAAAGTGTCTGCCAAATGTTTTTTCGTATCCAGGGAGTCATAATGAAACGAATGGGCGCAATGAGAACCGTGTGCAAATGACTTAATAGAGCTTTTTCTTTACATTTCTACAACTCCGTCCCGTGATCATGCAGAGCCCTGAATGTCTGCCTCTTCGATTTTCGTCGTTTCCAGGATGATTGTGACCATGAACTCCAGAGGCAGACATGTGCAAATGATTCAATACCCCCCCTTTTTTAAGCAACTTCAACGCGCTGTAACGCGGAAACGCAGCGACATAGGACCTTAATTGACTGGACCAAATCAATTCGTAGTGATCTTAACTGCAATCCATCCCGATGTGAAACTTGTGCTAATCATATACCAAAATGCTCGCCACCTCCCTAACTATAAGAAATTGAAGCAACTGGGTATTGATTTAATGAGTCGAAAACCAGCTATAGCTATGGACAATATTGGAATTATCGACAATTATTCTCCTCAGACTCTTACCACAGAAGAGTTAGCAATAAAGGCTTGAAATTCAATTTTTGTAACAATGCCACATGACACCATTAGGGATATTGAATGTGGTTTGGAATATCAAAATGAAAACACCTGAAGTTATGTTAGAAACGCATGTGAAATTCAACTGACACATAACTCTACAAATCAGCCTACAAGACATAATAACAGTACGAAAAATGTGATAATGGATCCGAGAGAGAAATATTGCTTTTATCTAGAAGAAAATGGAGGAACAAGATGATCATTATAGATAAAGTAGGGGAATTCTGAAAGGATGAACAAACATATTTCACAAGGTCCTCATGAACAACTCATAAGAAAACACAATTACCAAAGATTATACGCAACTATATGTCAACTGTTGATAACTGCAAAATACTACTGAACGATCGTTTGAAATTCAAGTATATGAAACCCAACAGTCCCAAAATTATACAGTTTGCCAAAAATCCACAAAGCCGGTAGTAGTATGAGACCAATTGTGTCAGGTATCAATTCTCCAACTTGTAATCTGTCAAAATGGCTATCGGACGAACTCAATAGTATAGCTATCCAGCCAAAAAGTTTATGTATCAAGAGTTCATCGATATAATCAAAAACTCAACTTTAGTGGATGATTTCATTCGATGTAAGCTCTCTATTTCCAATTGTACCTACTCCTGAAACCTTTCAGTCAAACGAACTTTTGGGGTCGAACAAGTTTGAAACAAAAAAAGTCGAGGAATTTTTCAAATGTACATCCTCATGCATGGATCAAAACTATTTTGTATTCCAAGATAAATTCTACCAACAGACGGAAGGCACCGCCATGGATCTATCACCATTCATGGCAAACCTCTTTATAAGTAAATTCGGAAGAAATCTAAAATGTCAAAGCCATGTGGATGATGTGTTTTGTATTTTCGACGCGAAAAGTCAAAACATAGATGTCTACCTAACCTGCATGAACTCAGGGTTTGAACGAATTAACTTCACGGTAGAAATGGAAGTTGATGAACGTTTACCTTTCTTTGACACTTTGGTCATCACAAATAAAGAGCGTTTGGAAATAGACATCTACAGAAAGCTCACCAACACGAACCGGTTCATCCCAGCCGATTCAAAACACCGCATTCAAGACAAAACGGCTAGTTTTAATTTTCTAATACACAGAGCCGTAAACTTTCCATTGAATGCTAATCGTTTTCAAAATGAAATCAAAAAGATCAAGGACATATCAATAATCAATGGATCTACACCAGACATTATTGATAATCTCTTGAGAAAGAAGCGTTTCAGGCGTTTAGTGAATAAAATCTCCACTCTGAGAAAAACGACGGAAAGCAAAAAGTTCATGATAATCCATTTCAATCCAAAACTCACGAGAGGTTCCGACACTATACTCCGGGATGTAAATCTCCTAGCAGTTTATAGTAATAGAAATAACCAGGAAACCAAGAACAAAACTGATATGCTAGATTAGATAAGTCGAGAATTTATGAAATTAGCTGCAAAATTCTGACAAAGTGTATCATAATAATATCGTTTATTGTGCATAAAAAAAGTACATTTAATACATAAAAGGAGAAGGGTTACCCAAAGGCTATCTTCCACCCCTCCCAAAAATTATATAGTGTGTGTAAGAAAATAATGATAAAATAAAAATGAAAAAGAGAAATAACTCAATAATGAGGAGAGAAAGAAAAAACAAACAAAAAATGTATACAATCATAATAGCTATTAATATTCTTGACATTCCATTGGTCAACTTAACGAATACATTACAATATTATACATTGAATTTTATATTAGCACTGAGCTGTAAGCAGCTGTGATTTTATTTCTTTCTTGAATTGATGAATATTAGATGTAAAATGGGCAAAATTTCATTCAGATAACTAGGGCAATATTTGAAAAACATCCTTCATATTTGAAAGTACGGTGCCTAGGTATGTTGAATGAGTTAATTCTCAAATTGACCGAATGTATGTCAGAATGCCTGCTTAATAGACTATTACGGTCAGACAAAACGTTCAATTTCCAAAAAAAGGTTTCACACTGAAAAAAAAATATTTGGATCACATTGTGATTTTGCGTAGATATTGACTGGAAAGTTTACAGTCCTATAACTGTAAAAAAAATTGCCTACAATAATAAGTGATTTTTACAAATACGTTGAGAAAAAAATTGTGTTTTCTCAGAAATATTGTGAAATGCCACATAACCTGTAATATTCACAAGATATGTCGGTAATAATTTTTTTTTGTGAAATGCCACGCCACATTTATTTTTAATTTTTTTTCGAAACGTATTGTAAGTTCACCATTTTGATGTGTTTTCACCAGCCACATTGTGAACTCACAATTGGAAAACAAAACCAATTTACCCACTCCCCTTTAAAATTACAAGACCTGAGGAGGAAAATCAAATTAATTGTTCATTTACCAATGAATTGTGTATTTGCATTCTAATAAGAATATCACATTGGAATGTTACATTGATAAGAACATCACATTGTAATATTACATTGATGGGAATATCACATTGTAATATCACAGTAGTGTTGAAATTTTCACATGTTTTCATGGGAAATTACAAAAAAAAGATATTTCATAATTATCTGCATCTTAGGCCATTTTTCTTGGCGAGTTGTGAAAATTCTGCTCAATAATGTAATGACTATATAGGTTAGAAATCGATCCAAAATAATATTCAGCATATGGTTCCATACCCATACATTTTCGGATTTTCCGAAGAAATTGTGCCTTTTGCAATAACTCCTTTCAATATCGAAATTTTATGGACTTTCGATTAGGCGTCCCTAATGCGATACTTCCCCAGAAAAAACAGTTATTTTATCAAGTCCGTAATTCCAGTATCATACTACGAAATTAAACTCTTTTCAATTCCGAGTCTAAATGCATCTAACATGTGAATTAACCAAGCCTTCCTTGGAAATCACAGTGCAATTGTACTAAAACAGAAATATTGTGTACTCTTCACAGTTGCATTGAGAATTTCTAAGATTGTTTTATTTTCTGACAAATAAAATCGTCTGACGCTCGGGAAATCCCCCTTTCAGTATGTATCACTGGGTTAGATGTGTAGCCGTCTCGCCGCGCCGCCTATTAGTTCATTTGCTGTAAACTAGACGTGTTTGAGTGATTATTGTAATCAGGTGTTGTGAAAGAGTGCAACTGAAGGTGAGTTCATATCATAATATATGTCAATTCAGTCATTTGACGATGTTTACATGTTCTATTTGTAAGTATCATATGAAAACGCTTGGAAAATACGAATTGCATGCTTATCATAGGAATAATCCTGCTCCCGTTTTTGAATGTTTGGGAAGAAAGTGTCAATTCAAAACGAAAAGCTACCAAAGCTATTTTTATTTTTTTTGAAGTTTGTTTATTTTTGAAAAGGTTATACATTTGTTTAACATAGATCATTTGGACCATTCGGAGATAGGTGGAAGGCAAACTAAGCGCATTTGGCTTGTTTTTTGCTCCCCATCTTCCGCCTCATGGTGACACTTTTATAAATCGAACATGGTAGGACAGATATAATAATCACTAGGTATATAATATAAGATAATAAGCCGCGAACACACGATATAACAGAGAAAGTTGGTAGAGCGAGAACATGGTAGTGATACATTTATAGTATATTATGAGGACATGATGATACAGTAAAAAAGGTTGGTGCAACGTAAAACCGTGGTTTTATATTTACAATATATTCAGTTCGGTTAAAAAAGGATTCTTATTGGGTAACGGATTCTATATTATAAAGGTGCGTTTTTCAGGAGGGTCATTATAAGTTGGTTGTTATCAATAATGAAATTTTTGATGTTTGTTTTATATAATTTGAAATTAGAAGTTTTTCTTATACCGCCTGGTAGTATATTATATAGTTTTGGACCAAAATAAAATATTGTTCTCTGCGTATGACTTTTTTTAAAGAATGGTACGGACAAGTTTTGTGCATATCTGGTATTCTTAGTTTTAATCGTGTTTTGAGTTGTTTTATTGGAATAGATCCAAACGAGACATTGGAACGCGTATAGACTCCTGACGTCAAGTAAATTAGTTTCCTTATACAATAGTTGGGTATCGAAACGTTTAGGTTTTCCAAAGATTATTTTTATAATTGAATTTTGGGCCACTTGAATATTATTTAGTACATTTTCGAATACTCCACCCCATACTGTTATACAATATCTAATTAATGATTCAACCAGGGAATTGTAAATTATCATCAGGTTTTGTTTAGTAAGAACAGCACGAAGGTTGTATATTTTATATGTCAGCTGCCTAAGTCTTTTGACCATATGAGAGACATGTTCATCCCATGTCATACGCTGGTCCAAAAATACACCTAGATATTTTATTTTCGCCACTTTCTCAATATTTGGGCAGTTGCAAGATATTTTAGGGCAATTTGGCTGATGTATCTGAATGTTTTGCATCTCGGGCTGTTGGTTATTTTGAAGAGAAAATGTTATAAATTTAGTTTTTGAAACATTGAGATTGAGGAGATTTTCATTCAACCATATCTGTATGTGTTCTAAGCTTTGTTCTGCTTCATTGTATGCCTGTTGCCACGTTTTAGCTTTGAAAATAATTGTTGTATCATCAGCGTATGAAATGAGGTGACCTTTCATATTTCTAATGTCAAATAGGTCGTTGATATAAGTTAAAATCTCTTTGAAGTTAATAGTTGGACCTAAAACTGTGCCCTGTGGTACCCCAACAGAAATTTCGCGAGAACTGCTAATGCTGTCACCGATTTTGACACGGTGGCTTCTGTGAGATAGATAGTTTTTGAAAATTGTATTTGTTGGTCCTCGGACACCATACGTGTATAGTTTGTTTAGCAGTTTTTCGTGTGAAACTGTTCAAAAGCCTTGCTAAATCCAAAAACTGCTAGGCACTTTTCGGAATCATCCAAGGCCCTGTTGTTTGTGATATGAAATTCAATATGGCGGATTCGGTACTACTTTTTTTATGAAACCGAATTGTCTCTCTGTTATAACATGATTTTTTTCATAAAAATTTACCAAGCGTGATTTCAAGGCATGTTCTAGTATTTTCGCGAAGTTATCAATCACAGAGATTGGCCGGTAGTTTCCCATTTCTGATTTGACACTTGATTTGAAAATGGGAGTAACTCTCGATTCTTTCCATTGTGTTGGTATTGTTCCTGTTTTGAAAATTAAATTTATTATATAGGTTAATGGTTCTACTAGATAAGGGTGATAAGCTTTAATTAGTTTTGTTTTTATTCCTTATTATATAGGTTAATGGTTCTACTAGATAAGGGTGATAAGCTTTAATTAGTTTTGTTTTTATTCCATCGGGTCCAGGTGCACAATTATTTTTTAATTTAGAAATAATTTCTATAATCTCTTTTTTATTTACAGGTGTGAGGAAGAGTGAGCTGGTAACAGATTTATCTTTTATAAAATTAGGTGGTGTAGTATGTGGTACATCGGTTTTTTGAGTCATTTTTATCCCTACATCTGTGAAGTATTCATTAAATGCCTGCGCTTTGTCTCTATCATCCGATAATATTGTATCGTTGACTTTTATGTTGCCTATTCTAATTTTTTTTGTAGTTTTGTTTGTTAGTTCGTTTATTATTTCCCAAGTTTTTTTGCAGTCTCCTCTGTTTCCATTCAATTTATCTTTGTAGTATTCATTTTTTGTCATTCTTAATAGTTTATTAAGCTCATTTCTATATCTTTTGTAGGCAGTATTCAATTCTGGATTAAATTCTTCATTTAGTTTCAGTTTCATTTTATCTCTATGTTTTATAGATTCTATTAATCCATGAGTTATCCATGGTTTGATCCTACAGTTGGAGGCTATTATTTTGTGTTGTGTAGTACAAATATTTAAATGTTTTGTTATTTTAGTAATGAAATTGTTATAAGCTTGTTGTGCTTCATCACAAGATAAAACTTCCGCCCAATTTTCATTCTGCATGATGATGATGATGATGCATGATGTATAATAACGAAGGACTTTTTCGTTTTGTTCTTTATTTACATTTGATTTTTCATTTATTGAGATGAGGAGAGATGTAGTGAAATGGTCTGTTATGTTCGTTCCAATAATCGAGGAAAATATTGATATTTTTTCAGTTGTTTTTTGTTTTCTAACAAATATATGATCAATAATGTTTTGAATTATCTAATTGGATTATTCATGGAAATCCTTTTTGTAAAATGCTTATATATTGGTTAACATCATTTGAGGCACTATCCAGAAGGTTAATATTAATATCCCCCATAAATATTTCTGTATCTGTCTTATTTATATTTGATAGATATTCCGACAGATCCTCTATATATGTCCGAACATTCGTTGAAGGGGGCCGGTATGAAGCAGTAATTCCAAAAGTTAGTTTGGAAATCGTTATTATGATTCTCAGAACTTTGGTTCCCGATAATGGTAATATATTCATAATAACTGGTAGAGAATTTTTGACATAGATCATGACGCCATCATTTTGATTAAATTTCGACTCATTATAAAACACTGTATAATTTGGGATTTGAAAGTCTATAAGTCACAATTCTTCAGACTGTGGAGATTTCAGAAAAGAAAATAACATTCTTTCTAAAAATCTTTCTAAAAATACCCGTTTGTTACTTTGATATTTTCAAATGGATGTACATGGGAACATATGCGTTCATTGCATATTTAGTAGGTACTCATCAAAACCGGTATGGCATATTCATGGAGAAACAATATGTGTTGTCATCAAGTGAGTTATTGGAGCTCAGATCAATAAGTAAACCCTTGATAGGCCTGATGCTACGTAAACAACCTATGCGTTGATGCACAGATAACTCTGTTTTTATTTACCATCTACTGTTTACAAATACCGAATCGTTGTCAGATGGACATAATTTATAGAATGTACATGAGTTTATATGTAGTCATTCACATTATATACTATTAGATTTATTCATCTAATTTTTATATAAGGCGGTAAGGTCAATCAACTCTGAAAAAGGTTTAAAAATATTTTTTCTAGGTAGAACGAATATAATTTTCAACACTCCGAAATTTGTGGGAAGCCTCGATAAATTGAACCAATCTTGGCAACCCTGTTTTCTTCACCATCGGCAATTTGCTTTGACGTATTTGACGTGAAGTAATATTCCTCAGATCAAAAAATTTATTGATCTGAGTCCTGGAGGCATTTTCAATGACATTTGCATTGTATTACATATTTAATTTGTAGTACCCAAGAAGAATTGGTGGAACTTTGGAAATGTTCCAAAGAATGCATTGCAAAATTCATCCTGATTCAGGAGGCAAATCTATTTCTACAAAAAAAAACTTACGCTCATGAACAAATTGAAAAGAAGTATTTTAGTTCCTTTTTCATTACGTGTTTGTGATATAGAAAAATCATATTTCATTTCATTTGTACCTGAGATGGTTCAGATTTATTATTAATATATTTCATATGTTCAACGTACAGTGTTTCCCCAAACTATAGAATAGTTTTGTGAATTTGACCCCACCTCACTCTGTTATTCGTGTATTTCCGAAATGTATATTGCTTTAATTATATTAGAAAGCCTATCTGAAATGAACAGTGATATATATATATATATATATATATATATATATATATGATATATATATAGTGATAAGTTTTCGTGACTGGAGGTAATATAGAAGTAGATTTCTTGTGGGGATGCAGTCAGGTTAAAGGGCTTTATTTCAAGTAAACTCTTTGAAATTCGTCAAGCTTTCGGCTATGTTTATTGCCTTCCTCAGGACGACTGAAATTATAATGAATAACAATATGAAATTGTATAGTATTAAGGTACTTACTAACTAGGTGTTTGGGATATGAATTTTCTAATAACATCCTTTGTAGTTCGATTAAAGATTCTTGTTGTAAACTAGGATGAGTGATTTTTAAGATTCTATTTTCAATAGATGTCACTAAATTTATTTTCATTTTTTTTACATTTTTTGTGGGTGATACGAATTATAATTTATAAATCTATTACTACATAATGGTTTCCTGTACCATTTAATGATAATTGTATTTTGTTGGGTTTTGATCAGTTTCATATCTAAAAATGGTACACAGTTTTGTGTGTCTTCTTCTATAGTGAATTGAATATTCTCGTCATAAGAATTGAAAATGGACAGAATTTCATCAGGACTTCCAGATGGTATTGATAGAATCAAATCATCAACAAAACGTTTTATAAATGGTATGTTGAATTTTACTCGTGAAACACAATTCTCTAGTAAGTCATCCATCACATAATTTGCTAAAATAGGAGATATATTTGATCCCATAGGTGTTCCGAAGATTTGTTTATATAATTTGCCATCGAATACAAAATAAGTAGAATCGAAAATAAAGTCCAAAATTTTCATAAAAGAAGATTCATCCAGAGTGCAGAACTTTTCAATGTGTGCCCATTTTTTAGTGATGCATTTCTTAACCAATGTGAAGGGTAAATTGGTAAAGAGGAAATAACATCAAGACTATATGACGTAGTTTTGTGGAATTTGGAAATTATTAATGAACTCACTGAATGTGAAAAATCTTTCACATAATAAGGATTTTCTGTTTCATAAGCATTCGTTAGTATATTAGTCAAAAATCCAGAAAGTTTGTTTGTCGGACTATCAATGGAAGATACTATTGGTCCCATCGATAGTGTTGGTTTGTGTATTTTTGGAAGTGTGTAGAAACGAAGAGCCACCGAATTATATATCATAAGAGATTTAGCTTTGGACACATCAATTTTAGAGATTCTAATGAAATTGATGTCTCCAAAGCTAAATCTCTTATGATATATAATTCTTTTGATGAAAATTTTGGACTTTATTTTCGATTTTACTTATTTTGTATTCGATGGCAAATTCTATAAACAAATCTTTGGAACACCTATGGGATCAAATATATTTCCTATTTTGGCAAATTATGTGATGGATGACTTACTAGAGAATTGTGTTTCACGAGTAAAATTCAACATACCATTTATAAAACGTTTTGTTGATGATTTGATTCTATCAATACCATCTGGGAGTACTGATGAAATTCTGTCAATTTTCAATTCTTATGACAAGAATATTCAATTCACTATAGAAGAAGAAACACAAAACTGTGTACCATTTTTAGATATGAAACTGATTAAAACCCAACAAAATACAATTACCACTAAATGGTACAGGAAACCATTATGTAGTAATATATTTATAAATTATAATTCGTATCACCCACAAAAAATGAAAATAAATTTAGTGATATCTATGAAAAATAGAATCTTAAAAATCACTCATCCTAGTTTACAACAAGAATCTTTAATCGAACTACAAAGGATGTTATTAGAAAATGCATATCCCAAACACCTAATTAATAAATTACTTTTCAATGAAACTAATTCATTGGTCTTCCAAAGATCCCAGATAACTCCCATAATAAATGAAATAGAACCTCCTCTTTTGAGATCACTTCCACATATCCATGAACTTACTCCTAAATTAATCAAAATTAATCAATGTATTGAAGAATGAAAACTTCAAAATTGCTAAAAAAAATATAAAAACTATTTCAAAATTACACACTGAAGTGAAAAGTCCCATAAAAAATAACCAAAAGTCAAATGTTGTATATGGAATCCCTTGTAAGGATTGTTCCAAAAAATATATTGGCCAAACCTACAGAAGTCTCAATAGTCGAATTATATCCCATAGGAGTGACTGTAAACGAAACGTTAATTCATGCGCACTTTCGGAACATGTTAATCAGTAAGACCATCGAATGGACTATTATAATACATACATTCTAGATGCTGAGAATAATGTAACCAAAAGAATTTTCTTGGAAATGGTTCATATCAATTCAAATAGTGAAACAATGAATGAAAGAACTGATTTGAACAATCTTAGTCAAATTTATACATATTTACTGAAATTGAACAAAAATAATGATATTTCACTCAGTATTCAAAATTTTCTAACTTGATTTATAATATTATACAATTGTCACTGTCATACGAAAAATATTTTATGTTCCTCATATGTATTAATTTCATTTATTCTCATGTTAGTAAATACCTCAATACTATACAATTTCATATTGTTATTCACTATAATTTCAGTCGTCCTGAGGAAGGCAATAAACATAGCAGAAAGCTTGACGAATTTCAAAGAGTTTACTTGAAATAAAGCCCTTTAACCTGACTGCATCCCCACAAGAAATCTACTTCTATATATTTATATAAACAGCAAGCATCCTCAAGTGGGACTCGGATCCACAACCCTATGCTTTCCGGGCATACACTCTTACCACTGAGCTATCGAGGCTATGATAATCGACACACACTCGCGAACACTTTAATTCCTCAATTTAATGTGAATGTTGGAATGAATCGAAAATCAAACGTACTCATCAATGGCCGTCGAGACCCGATACCTATTCAACCCAGCATCATCGTCGAATTGACGATTTCAGTAGAAGATGTCTAGGAGGATGATCTCCAACCACTGATAAGATTTAGCCAAATATATATGTGAAAGTGGAAAATTGTTGTCCGAGAGAAATTATGAAAAAGGAATTTGTGGCATAATGGACAGATTATTGAATTAAAGAAAGAAAGCATCCTCAAGTGGGACTCGAACCCACAACCCTATGCTTTCCGGGCATACACTCTTACCACTGAGCTATCGAGGCTATGATAATCGACACACACTCGCGAACACTTTGATTCCTCAAAGCAAAAAGTAATTTTCATTGAACATACGCTTGAAGAGGCACTTTTCTCAACTTTATCCTGTGGTATAGTATGGTTTGAATAATTACTTAAAACGGGGATTATTAACCATTCTGTGAAACTAAAAATGGTGCATTAGTTTGTTCCAAAAAAATGACCACTTAGAAATGAGAGAAATTCGCTCAAGTAACCTTGACCCTATTGAAGAAATATACCATGTGTAAACAATGTGAATATCAAATTCTTAAATAGAGCACCTCGTTTTCAGAACTGCCCATTGTTGGGCTTTTGTTGCCTTTTGGCAGCAATCCGCAGAACACATTCTGCGAGATTTCCCCTGCCGGGTATGTTAAAACACGGTGTGGTAGAAATGAGAAAAACCCCGTTGTAAGTACAAGACCAACGTGAATTCACAATAATACGGTAAAGCAATACTGGTGTTTTTATACAATAAATTCAAGCTCCATGAATATTTACGAAGGAATTGTGATTGATCATTGTGAATTTACAATCCATAATCACAGGCTTCACAATATCACAATAATATCGTCACAATAATATCGTGAACTCACATTATTACTGAAATTTTCAATTGTGATTTTGCCATGAGAAATTCCTAATTGATGTGATTATGTAAGAAATAAATACTTTGTGAATTCGCCACTATTTAATTTTACAACCCGTTTGCATAATTAGTAGGTACATTCACAAACATATCGTGAAAGTAACATGTAAAATCACAATACTCTTCTGTGATATTATATTGTCATTTCACAAGTTTCGAGTAATTTCGCAACGTAGAAATACAACTAAAATTGATTTCACAAGTATTCTGGATACTGCTCAAGTCGAACTGTTCACTGAAATTTCACAATGGATTTGGGAATTTCCTATTTTCTTGTGAAATGTCACAACCACTAAGATAATCAAATACAGTGAAAATCTAAGGCCACTAAGATCCCATGATTTCAACTGTAATTTCACAAAAAAATTTTTTCAGTGCAGGAACATGTGGTTCATGCTACCTACAGAAGTTGGAATAAATCAAGTGTAGCAGACCATATGATCGAATTTGGTCACCAAATTTATTTTCGTAATTTGAAATTGATCAAACCAGTCAACAACATTAGAAAATTAGATTGCCTGACGGGTATAGTTTTCTACAGAAACCACAATGAAAATTTACTCAATGATGATAATTGAGGTAAACAAGGTAGGTAGTGATTTAAAGAACAGTAATAAGTATATTAGAAACACCAGGTATATATTGTGATATTGTAATAACATGTAGCAAATTATTTTGGTATACCTACTGATGATGATAAGTGAGTGAGTGTGGTGAAGAGTGCAATTTTTGAACTTGCAAGGTAACTTTGTAAAATTATCTATTGGACGTAATCCAATGTTCGTCGAGGCCTTAGGTAGAAAAATAGTTGGACTAGATATTACTGCTGGAAAATTTTCATCAGCTCCCATGAATCGAAAGAATATTTCCCAAATATAGTGTACATGTGTGGATGTTGGACTCACCAGACGCAGTTCCCCATAGATTTTTGTAGGGTTCGAATTCCTTGACGAGTTTATTGAGGTTATCGAATGGGACCACAGGGACGCCGAATAGTTTTTGCCTCTGATTGAGTAATTGACCCTGTTCCCGAGCTTCTTTAATGGTTTTCCACACCCTCCTCATATCCAAGGCAATTTCATGAATCTGCGAAAAATCGTGTCCATACGTGAAAAAATTTAATTATTTTTCCCTTACTTTTGTGAAATCTCTCAACATCGACATCTGTACCACTTGAGCTGTCAGGGTTTCGATTTTGTCTTGCAGAGCAAATTCGTCACTCAGTTGGATCTTATGGAAGCGTTCTTCCTCTTCTTTCAAAAAGTTCTCTGTATCCTCAAGGGTATGCTGAATTCGTAGAGGCCACCCTACAGCCTCCCATTTGTTTTCGAATTCTTCATTAGGAAGGTTGTACCAGAAATGATCCAATACTTCATATTCCTATAGAGCAATTGATTATCAATCAATCATTTTTATTGCTCCAGAAGTAAAGTTACAACATACAATGGAAAATATGTGAAACAATGAATCGGTGATCCAGAAGAATTTTACAATTCTTGTGCGGATCCTAGAATAGTGTTAGGTATAAATATAAATACAAGTATAAAAATAGCAATCAATGATAGTAATTAAAATGAATGATATATAATGATAAAATCATAGATGTGAATATTAAACCATAGGTGTAAAGATAAGCTACAATGATGTTGGGATAAAACAATGAGTGCAAAGATAAAACACTGGTAAGGCAATGAAACATTGACAAGGGTTATGCTCCGCTTTTTTTCAATCTATTAAATTATGGACGTATGTTCTTGGGAGACTGGTGATATGAAGGCATAGTTTTTTTTAAATTTTAATATACTTCCTTCTAGGATATAACAAGTGGAGATCTCGGGGTAGGTGTTGCTGTGCGTCAGGGTAGCGATCAATAGACTTTCCTTTTGTATTCCAGGTGAAAAACCATTGAAAATAAATGAAACCCTAATGAGCGTTGAATAACTCAATGAAAATAATAATTAACAGTTACCTCTCGTTGAACACGATCTTCGAGGACTTATTGAAATATCATACTATTTTCGGGTTATTTTCTTCAGAATCATTCTCGATGTGAGTAGTGTTTTTTGTTTTCAACTCACGTCGAAAGAAATGTGTGTGAGTGTAGCGTGTTCTGTCAATAGAGATTCAACGTATTAAGAGTCTTTGGCCTTCAAAATGAGAGAAATATATCGCTAGAAGGCGGAACGAGTTCGCCTAATGGAATAATTCTCAACTCCGCCCTATTTATGGTTTGCGACTCTCGTGTGGTCAGCCTACTTATACGGAACCGAATATAATAATTCGGTGGTTTTGGGTATTATGGGGTTTTCAGGTCAGAGCTCATGAATGTAAAATTCAAGGTTTCGAAATAGCGGTTCCAAGATGACGGGTGAGTTTTTAAATTATGGTCAGATTCTCTTCAAAATTGGTATGTGGTGGTTTTTCGGGGTCGGAGATTACGAATGCTTCGTCAAAATTCAGAAATTGAAGATGGCGGCCCCACGATGCTAAACGAGTTTTGTTATTCATAGCCCGTTTGTATACAATATTGGTGTTTAGGATTTTTTTGGAGTCGGAGGTAATTAATTTTCCATCAAATTTCAAGAATTCAAAATGGCAGCTCTGTAACACACTGTAAGGTGTTGTGTTATTTTTGTTTTCTTAATTTTTTTGGCCTTTGTGAAAGTATATATTTTTATGATAAAATATGAGATTGAAATTTCATTGTTGGAAAAACATACTGGAAGAGATCACATGTTAGTTATTTAAAAATTCTTATTTTTTTTCATAAAATAATATTTTGTTCATTAAGATAAAATATAAACGAGATTGGAACGTGTTTCATCGCAAAATAGCGGTTGTTTTGACGGGAAATTGGATGCTAGAGAATCGGCTAGTTTCGTTAAAAACAGGATATGTAAAATTCGCGATGTCATGAGAATTCGTGTGAAACTTAGGGATAATAATTTTTATATAGTGGGAGATGAGGTGATTTATTTTAACCAATCAGGGAAGGGTACGTTAGTCGGATTGAATGAAGTTTGGCTTGATCTAGAATTTTCCAAATAAGGAGAAGAAGTCGTCGGTTGGGGAACTTCGCAACGGAATGTCGTGCTTAGGCACCAGCGCCGTGACTCGGTGGACCATGTTTCTGTAAAATTTTTGGGTGTCGGGAGTCGCCTCGGAAGGCTACGTTTTGTGTTTAGGACGATGGGGAATAATGTTTTTATTCGATTAAATTTTTGAAGCGTCGAGGGATATATTTATATGAAATTTCGGGATAAAGTGAGTTTTTCATGGGTTAAAATGAGTGGTGTATAAATATGGGATTTTTATTAGGTCGATAGATCGAAAGGGAAAATATACGAGTGTCTATGGAAAAATAGGAAAGAAAATTGGGACAACTATTTGGAAAAACTGGTTATTGGATTTTACACGATTTTATACAGGTGAACCATATGCATAGAAATTATTCATATTGATGCATGAAAAGTTCTATTGAATTAAGAAATTGACGGTTATCATATAATACGAGGGTTTTAGAGGAAATACGGATTCTATTTGTTTTAATAATGAAAAAGTTTATTATGAAAATAAACGTTTGAGCTCTTTTACTGAAATGAATTTGATGTTGATCAATGTTTCGTAATTCATGGTTCGAATCTTCTTCAAAAGTTAGATTTGATTTTATTTTTTCATTTTATTTTATTGATATAATTTTTTTTAAATTTGTGGAATGTGTGCCATACCGCTGGTGACATGCCCGTATAATATCCAAAATATTATATGTATTTCTTTTGGTCCTATTAGAGAAAAAAAAACGAGATAGTGTGATTATATGGGACATCAGAGAAAGATAGTGTTAGTAAGTATGAATATTTCTATTTTAAAGTACGGTATGTCATGCCCCATAATTACAGAAAAACTTTCATTCATAAGAAACAACACGATATTACTCAATATGAACGTTATAGCCAGAAAATTCAATAGGAAAGAAAATAAATACGCGACTGAAACTGATATGGTACATGCCCGTTAAAAATACTTCATCATCTGTTCAAGACAAGGAAATCAATTAGAAATACCCCTTAAATTAAGTCATAATAACTCATCACTTCCGCTGATTTATCTAAGATAATTAACGAGAAAGAAAATTATTATTTCCCGGCAATTTTTATTTTTTGTCAGAAACAAGCCATTAATTATTGAGCGGCTGACAAGTTGAAGGTAACCAGTGTGGGACCGTAATCCGCGTATGAATCATGGATAGGGTTGAATGGTATAAAAGCATGGAAGCTCGCTATCAAAAAGCCAGTCATTACATAGACGTTACTCCGGTAATATGTTTCTCTCAGAAATGAGGTTAGATTTCATTCGATCACAATATAGTGACAAAAAGATGAGAAAAATAAGAATATAGTCGTCAGGCAGTGAACTTAAGTAGCCATTAAGAGAAATTACAGTCAAATCAAGCTAATCCGAGTTCTAACAGTAGCCAAGTGAATTCACGAGTAAACCAGTATTTTTCCAAAATTACCTATTATTCATCAACGCTTCAAGAACGTGATAAGTCAACGAAAAACCTCGAATCGATAGTTCATGACCTCATAGAAAACCGTATCCATACATCGATAATCTAATATACAGTGCGAGGTAGAATAAACTAGACAAATTCAGCGGGATTAATCAAACTGATTATACAATTGAACTAATGGTGGTTTGAAAGCCTTCTCAAGTGAAAAGTGTTGACCTTGCTGATTGGGAGTAGGTTCATATATGTTCTGTATTTATGGTTTGGGCAAATTGAATCCTTCATACTACGAATGTTTTTTTAAATATTGTTCCATAATTTCATGTTACCAAAGTTTCCAAAAGATAATTATTTCCAGTCATTTTCGACAATTGATGTAATTATTGCTTTTCGTCCATCTATTTGAATTGTAGACTGATAAAAAATAACTTCAAGTAACTACACTATATTCTTAGAATCTTGTAGCTCCTCATCCGTATGTAGAACGGATGAAGCACTTTTGTTAACTTTCATTAAATATATATGTATATTCTTAACATTTTTATGAATGCACTATTATTTTTTTTTAATCTCTCTGAAAACGGTACGTACTTCCTGGATAAACAACTCACTGCCCAGGCATAGAGAGAAAGAGATATTTCCTGTAGACAGCTCCAGTGACATAATCTCGGTTCGACCATCCTCAGACAGTCGATGCTCTTGATGCTTGTTTTCTCAATCTAACGACAAGTTTGGTGTTGCAGGTGTGTTTTGTTAATTCATAACACCCTGTATAGGCCGGGCTGAACAGGTATATTATTTCAGCATATTACAACTGGTGTCATCGGCGAAATAGTTTTTTTAGAATTAATTTTTTTCTTTAAAAAAATTTAATGGTCAATAGTTGATGGTCAATTTTACTGTTTTACAGTGGTGACATCGGCGGGGTAGAAAAAGTATAGTATAATTTTTCTGAAACATATAATGAAGCTAATTAATTTTTTTTTTTTGATAATTTCTATAAAAGCAACGACGGTATACTGCTAGGTTGTACATTGCTGACCAGCGGCGGAAAATATTTTTTATAAAGTTATTTTTTATTTAAAAAAATCAAAATACAGTCTTTTTGGCTCGTATCAAAGTGGTGACTGCTAGGCGGGATATTTATTTTCATTTTACAAAAAAAAAAATTATAACAGTCAATTGACTAGTTTTACAGCTCCAAGGTGGCAATGAGTTTTGCGATCTATGGTCGTATTCTATTCAAAGTTGTATTTGTGTTTTTGAAAATGCATTAATTCAAAATGGCGGAAATATTTTCTGATTTATAGTCTGATTTCTCAGAAGAATTTCATCTAGGGCTTTTCGGGGTAAATTAGATTTTTTCTCAAAATTAATTGATTCTGGCGGAATTATTTTTAAAATTAAAAGACACACTATCAAAAATACTAGACTAGTGACACAACACTGGACAATGGAAAAAACTCAGATCAATAAGATCTCATCGCAATTTTCTTGAAAACTATCTGATCGATTTGACTGTAATTTCCGGCAGAGTGATCATTAGGAAAGGTCCATAGTTTACATATGAAGAATTCCATATAGAGAGTGAGACAATATGAGTCAATATCACACGTGAAACATTCAATTCAACCGATGTGAACGCAACTGTTGTAAATAAATTAAATTAAACAGTTTTTGCCAGATGTTTTATTCCAATATAAATATAAGACAAAGAGACCATTTCCTCCTTTTCTTTGTATTTGTATCTCTTTCTTCAATATGCAAAATAACTTCAGTCAGATACCTAGGATTTGTGTAGATTCTGTAACAGACGTTTTACCGCTAACGATCGTCGAGTTCGTTTGAGATGTCTAGATAAAGGTACTGTAAACTTGGACATCACAATTAAAAAAACACATCTTTTCAATAACTAAAAGAAATAAACCAAACTAAACACCATTGAAAACAGAACTAATAAAACAACAATCGATTAAATGAAAAAACAAACGATATAATGTCTTGAAAATGAAAACAGAACAACGCCTAAGTTAAAATAATACCCCAACCTGAACAATGCATACTTCACGTAGTACTGATACTCACTCTGGCTAATTTGCCAATACAATATGATAATCTTCAGTGGATACAAATTTTGGCTGGAGTGAATAATTTTCAATGATTCTCAATATAAATGCTACCGAAGGAACAAACAAAGCCGTAACAATCACCTGGTGTTGAGTCTCCTTGGTAAAAGTCAATGTTTAGTTTGTATCCATCGTACCAGGGAACCACATTGGAACATTTATGTACAATCCACTGCAGCTTCTCCACTTCAAAGGGACATCAAAACATTTCAGTGGAAACCAATGTGGAACAGTTGCATTCAACATGCAGAGTTCATTTCCAAATAAGTTGAAAAAACAGTTTCGTCCAAGTAAAATGTAATGTACCTACTTTCATTTAATATTATTCTCGGAAGTTATATTTAATAGCAGAAATGTCAAGGCGCAGGAAATTTAACAAGTAATCCGACCCTGTGCCAGATCTCACACGCGCCATAAGGGAGGAGGAACCTGAGAAGCGTGTCATTTAAAAAAAAAACAATTCCATGTCGGTCCAGAATTATAAAAAATAATTAATTCTCACTAGTCGACGCCTAAAACAAACCTTTGTTAGTTGACATGGATGAAACTGGACATTTCCCATTTCTAACGGAATAATGAAAGGAAATCTATTTCACGAAAACAACACATTCTTATGAAATTAGTAACAAATAAACGGGCCCTTCCAAAAGAAAAATGAGAATGACGTTCAACTAACTAAATGGTAGACAACGATACTAAAAGGGAACAATAAAAAACTTTCGTTTTGATAGTGACAGTGATAAAAAATTCCCAAAAATGAGGGGAAAGATCATTTTCATTCATTTAATACTTATAGAATATTTTTTTGTCATTTTAATCTTTGTAAACTCATACATGCCTTCATTAATCAGAAAATAGAATAGTTTCTAACTGCCTTTCTTCAGGAATGGAGATCCTTGAGAATGTCACCACAACACGACATTCATATATTGGTATATCTTCACCGATCATGGCCACCAAAACAAAAAAAATCATTCTGAGTGTAGACATTGTGAGTTGTGTCAACTTATCTATCACAGTTTTTAAAATATGTCGATTTTCCTGTGGAAAATTACCGCCTTGGTAGTTTACGAAAAAATGTGTTATTCGCAAAATTAGGATACCAAATTTGTGGAGCAGAAGCTGGAAGCAACTTCTAATGTGCCATCGATGGCCCTATTATGTGCCATATGAGAAAAGCTATTTTCAAAAGTTGCATGCCATTTTTCATTTGCCTTTCGGAAGAGAATTGAATTTCGGGGTGAGCATTCCCTAGACATAACTTTAACCTCTATGAGTTATTCAATAAAAATCAAGACATGTCTCATTTTGCCAAGGGATTATTTGCTTTTTCAACTGTGCCATGGAAACAAAACACAATTGTAATAATTCAATCAAAAATATGTATTCCTATTCAAATACAGAAGATAAATTATTATTAACGAATAAAAATAATGTTGACAGAACTCTAAGTGAATGTTCAATACGACCACCATTTTTGTTTAAACTTTCTATTATTCCACTTTCAATAAATTGTGTAGCACTTCTGATTTCGTTGGGATCATAACTGTCAAATGTCTACATTATTCTGTGTATTGAATCATCTATATTGCGAGCTAAAACTGAATAAATCAAAGCAGAAAATATTTAAAATGCAAAAAAAATGTGTGATAAAAATTTATCGAAGCATCTCTGTCTGTCCACCTTCTCGTTCAATGCATCCAATTATCCGATCATAAAATTCACTAAAAGTAGATCGCAATATTTCTGCAATGAAATCGTATCGAATTTTCAAGCTCCTCAACATTATTAAATGGTCGATTTCTGTATGCTTTTTGCTTTAAATATCCCCATATTTTTTTTTATTGGGGTGAGATCTGGCGAACGAGAAGGCCACCGTGGATCGGTATTAGTTGAGTGGAAGAATAGCTATGAGCTAAACTCCGCCAAGTAAAATAAAGTCCATTTATTATTATTATTATTATTTTGTCCCAACCATTTATCACCGAATTCCCCATTCAACAATTCAGAAACAATTCTAGCAGAATGAGAAACCATAATTTATTTCGTTATTGTAAATTCATATTATCAAAAAAATCCGTCAGTTCCTTAAGAATAGGTATCACGATTTAGGTTTTTGCGAAAATAAAACGGCCCTATTAATTTGTCGTTAATAATACCGTACCACACGTTTGTTTATTGGTAATATTGGTTTTCAATTGGCAATGACAAAATTTGGATTTTCGTCCGACCACCACCTACAATTTTGGGAAAAGACAACGCCATTTGTTGTGAACGTGGATTCATCCCCAAAAAGAATGTGTCTATGGAAATCATGTTGATCTATTTGTCCTTGAATCTACATGCAGAAGTCATACCGCAATGCAATGTCTCGTTCTTGAAACGTACAAATAAAATTTGGCTTATAGACATAATTTTTATTTTTCTTGAGAATCTTGTTAGCAGAGCCATTTTTACACCAGTATAAGCAGAAATTTATTGGGTGGATCTTCTAGGGTTTTCAACAACTGCCTAGTTGATTTTCTTCAGTACATACAGTTTTGGTACGTTCATTTTTATATTATTAGTCTAAAGACCCTGTCTGTCTGAAATTAATCAAAATTCTGCTTACAGTTGAATAGCGAACTTGTTGGTCTGGATGTCGTTCATTGAAAATATCTGCTGCTTCATGTACTGCTTTATCTCCACATATTAAAACTAATTCTGCCTTCTCGGCTAACGTTAACTTAGTGTACTCGACAAATTGAAAATGGTCTAAAATAGAGATACTGCTCTTAAAATGATGTGTGGTAGCTCATTGGATCTGGAATAACGCCTCGAAAAATGTGCCAAAAGCGTGTATTAGCACATGAAAAATTGCAAAAGTTATAAACAATTGAAGATGAAAAAAAAATGGGATTTCGTTTTTTGCCAATATTTCATAATCTATTGATATTCAAGAAATTTCAAAAAAATATTCTGAAAGAGGAGGAAATTTCCAATAAAAAACTCTCCCGAACTCTATCTCCATTATTTATGATTTTAATTCAACGCTGAAAATGGGTCTCCGAGCGACATTCTTAGGATGCGCGCGCGGCGTCAAAAGCGAATACGACACATTAATTAGATTATTTAAGGTATTAATTTTTTTGTTTTTAAATTCGAAAAAATTATGGTGTATTCGGAACAGTATAAATAATTCATACCCGTTGGAAATTCTACTTCAATTTAATTCTTCAACAAGTTAAACGATTGTTAACTAACAAAATTTTCTCGAACTTCTGTCTCAATTGTAAATGAAAAAAAATGTTTAAATAATTGTCGTAAAAATTTCTCGCTCCGTAGAGCCTTTCTTATATACATACTCAACAAGATCAGGCCATAAAAGTTAAAAAAATATTCTAACTTTGTTTATAATAATTTTTGTACTTGAACAAAAACAAAAAATCCAAGTAATGTTAAAAAAAATGTTTTCTCTTAGTTATCATACTTTCGTTTTTTTAATTATACAAGATATAAATTGATTTGCAAAAAAATTTTTCTCGCCATTTGTTGATAATTTCATTATAAACAAATTGATTATTTCAATATTTTTGTAAAAAATTTTTGCACAACTTCATTATATTACAAATAATATGATTTTTGGAAAAAAAAAATCCCTAATAACAATTTTTAATTGTTTATAATCGTTTTTTTTTATATTTCTATTGTTTAAATAATTAGTTAAGAAATTATTTTCCTTCTAAAAATCATAATTGACAGTCCTCTATGAAGTAACAAAAAAATTTTTTTATCAACAATTCCATTGTTTATTAATTACCAATTTTTATAAACAAATTTTTAACTTTTAGATTTTTTTTCTGAAACTTCCAAAATTTACAAAAACAACCACATATAATAAATAAATAAAAAAAAATCCCAATTTTTCCCAATTTCAATTCCCAAAGTACGATAAAAGATTGAAAAATTCCATTTTCTATACTTTGTTATATATGGTTGTTTTTGTAAATACTAGAAGTTTCAAAAAAAAAAAAATTTTAAAAAAAATTTTTTCTGTTACTTCATAGAGAACTGTCAATCATGATTTTTAGAAAAAAAATAATTGCCTAAATAATTATTTAAACAATAGAAATATTATAAACAATTAAAAATTGTTATTAAGAAAAAAAAAATTGTCAGAAATCATAATATTTGTAATATAATGAAGTTGTGAGAAAATGTTTTTAAAAAATTTTGAAATAATCAAATCGTTTATAAAAAAATGATCAACAAATGTCGGGAAAATTTTTTTTGCAAATCAATTCCTATCTTGTATTAATAAAAAATTGTTAATATGATGAATTGGGAAAAAAATATTTTTTTAATAACATTACTTGGATTTTTTTGTTTTTGTTCAAGTACAAAAATTATTATAGACAAAGTATGAATATTTTTTTAACTTTTATGGCGTGATCTTGTTGATTATGTATATAAGAAAGGCTCTACGAAGCGAGAAAATTTTTACGACAATTATTTAAGCATTTTTTTCCATTTACAATTAAGACAGAAGTTCGAGAAAATTTTGTTAGTTAACAATCGTTTAACTTGTTGAAAATTCAACTTTAAGTAAAATTCCCAAACGGAATGAATTATTTATGGTGTTCCGAATACACCATAATTTTTTCAAATTTAAAAACAAATATTTAATACCTTAAATAAATTAATTAATGTGTCGTACTCGCTTTTGACGCCGCGCGCGCAACCTGAAAATGTCGCTCGGAGACCCATTTTCAGCGTTAAATTAAAATTATAAATAATGAAGATAGAATTCCGAGAGCTGGGAGTTTTCATTGGGAATTTCCTCCTCTTTCAGAATCTAATTTGAAATTTCTTAAATGTTAATAGTTTATGAAATATTGGCAAAAAACGAAATGCCATTTTTTTTCATCTTCAAATGTTTATAACTTTTGCAATTTTTTATGTGCACATTCTTCTAGGCGTTATTATGAATTCAATGAGCTATCACACATAATTTTAAGAGCAGTATCTCTATTTTAGACCATTTTCAACTTGTCGAGTAGACTAACTGTCTTGGAGGAGGCATTTGCAAATCAAATAATAGTTATTTAATCAGCTAGTGTATTAATGGTGGCGATTAATGATCTAGATATTTTAACGCGAGAGCGAAGCGAGCGCGTTAATGTTCGAGATCATTAATCGCCATTTCAATATACGAGTTGATTACAACATTTTTCCGTCGACCTCGTTCCTGGGGTCAACGTGAAATTTCGATATCCATTTTCTTCAACTAGGAGGAAATATTTGGATTTTAAAATACATAAATTTGACAGCGCGAAAACATGATTTGACATTTGAATAATATTCGAATTCGTATATGTTCAGTTGCCTATACCACAATTATACATTAATGGACCAAATCGACCATTTACAGGTTTCAATGCTCGATTTCGGTGTAAGTTTAGTTGAATCTATCACAAGTATGCATTAAAAGAGAAATTAGGGGTCATTAACGATCGATTTCGTGTAGATTAAACAGACTCGTTAATACAAGGTCGCCGGAAAACTTTTTAATCGAACAATAATTATTCAAGAATTGAAAATAAATGACAACAAACTGTCATAATGTTTACTTTTAACACTAATTTGATTTTTTCCATGGGTATCCGCGATTATTTCAGTAAGATTTCATGTTTGTTTTAAAAATTAAATTTAAAAAATTATGAAAGTGTTTAGGGCGGACAGAAAAAAAAATTGGGAAATTATTAATGTTTTAAAAAAAAAATTTCTTGGAAGATCATGTTTTGGTATTCAGGCATAACTTTTGATTCTAAATAACTTTTCCCCATATTATTTTGCCGAATTTTCTGAATTAATGGTACCTTACTCTTGTACAATTTTTATATTTTTTGACCTACCCTGTACCTACCCTGTATGTTGTTTGACTAGTATGATTATCGCACATTCATCAACTTGCGGCAATATTTGTATTTTGGTTGTGCAATTAATTTATAAAATTCCCATGTGCTGCACACTTAAATGACCTCACTGTATATGACAGAAAAAAAATTTGATCTCTACAACCGCATGGAACCCGTTTCTCTGACCCACACTTTTCTCCAATGCATACAAATTCGTTTATCGCTGACAGACAATTATTATCAACTAAATATATCCTCTCATACCTATTTTATACAAAATTGTGAACTAAATTCTGTAATTCACTGTAGCGAAGGCTTTCTGGGGATCGTGTGACAATATACCACAGTATGAATACCGGCTGGCTCATAAACAAAGTATACCGACTCGTGTGCAGTGGCTTTTTGTCGCTAGAATAATCAGCATCGCTCGCCGTCGGCTTCATTCTGTTTGCAGACAGGTTTTCAAAATAGTATGAATAGATTATTCACGACTGATATATTTCAGAAGCGGATTGTTGAATAATGACCTGTTATGTCTATCATTCGGAATGTTCGAGTGTATTCGAAAGGGTTCACTTACCATGACATATTTGCGCGTCAATTCTTCCAAAGTTTTCACAGACATTGGAATAGTCTCCATCCAGTCTCTCATTTCAAAAACACGTTCGATATTGTCTGGCTTTCTGGCCAGCCTAATCATTATTTGTTTGAATTCTTCCAGTAGCTTCAATTGAAAACATATTCGATATTTAAACGGATTGAAAGGATATATGGAAAATGTACGAGTCAAATCGATGGCACGAAAACAGTTATTTATACAACAAGAATATAAAGCCAGCCAAAGGCGAGTTATGAAACCTCGCAAGTGCAAAAAAGAGGCTTTATATTCGAGTTGTATCCATGACTTTTTCCTTTACTTTGTTTTTTTATATATAAAAATGAAAATACCCTTTATTATTAACGTTTCGAAAGCAAACGTCCAATTTTTATTGTTTTGGCAGTGACAAGCAAAATTATTCAGTCAATCGCAATACATACCTACCAGGAAAAATTAGAACAAATATTAGGATGTCAAGGTGCATAGTAACAATTTCAATAATTGAAGTCGCCATTACGGTAAAACCGTAACCAGATAACTTTCGTAGATTTATAAGATATCGCTTTAATTATGGATGAAGAAAGTGATTTCAGTGATACATCTGATATTCCTGCCGATGTGATGGAGTCAGCGGAAGCAGTTAGCTTAGAACTTCTACCAGTATAGCCCAGACTACTATACGAAGAAGAATATGATGAGAGAAAATAATACCTAAGGTATCAGAACCCGTCATTATTGCGTATTTGGGAGAAAAATCTAAAGCTATGAAGTCGACAACCCTGTGGTCAAGTTTTCTATGTAAAAATCAACTTCACCTGTTGTTAACAAGAACATACATACAGTTCTTCTCAAAAGTCCTCTCCCCCCTCTTATTTTTGGAACGATTATACATAAACAAGTGAAATTTGGAAACTGAATATTAAAGGTTGTAAACTTCCCCACTAGTGATGATAGATGACGAAATCGTCAAAGATGACGTCACAAGGCCATTGTGTCCAATAATTTTAAATGGAACCCTACGGCAAACGACACCTCTTTTAAAAGGTATCGAAAAAACCTTTTCAATGATACTAATTTTGTTTGTGTTTATGGCAATTTTGGCAACACGCTTTTAAAAAACGCAAAGCTGTGATGAATTAAATCAGTTAATACTAAAATTCAAAATTCAAGCTCCGCCTCTGGATAGTTGTCAAAGAAGCTGACGTTTTTGTTAGTCTCCCTAATTCGACGTTTTTGTAATTGTCCAAATTTGTGTATTGTTGATCGAACGTTCAACTGTTTTAGCAGCTTTTGGTACTTTTAATATTTTTGTATATTTCAATAATTTGTTGAACTGTTGTGAGCCGGAAGTTTAAGTGCTTCAAGGAGCGAAATGGTACGTGCTTTAGGTGATGTAACAGCGATCCTAATTCTTGGTGAAACTGGACAAAATATTCATGCAGCAGAACGCATTTTTAATGAGAGGTTTCCCGATCGCCCCGTTTCGAGGACTTATTCAAGGGAGTTTCTTCGTAAGTTTAAACAACGGGTAGTATTAATGATGCGAAACGATCTGGCAGACCACAAATTTCTGATGAGAAAAAAATTGATATACTGGCAGAAGTAATAGTTAATCCTACTTCTTCAACAACTCACGTTGCATCTACCTGTGAAGTCAGTCGAAGTATAGTACACAGGGTGTTGAAAAAAAAACGAATTTCATCCATACAAATTAAAAATGGTTCATCAACTCTCAGACGACGACCCAGACCGAAGACTAGAATTTTGTGAAAATATGGAAACTATAATTAACCAACAGCCAGACTGTGTCAAAACAATTTGTTTTAGTGACGAAAGTACTTTCTATCCAAATGGAAATGTAAATACACAGAATGTGAGGTATTGGAGTGACGCAAATCCTCACCTGTTTCGTGAAACACATGCCCAATTTCCCCAGAAGGTGAATGTTTGGGCAGGTATCCTGGGAAACCACATCGTTGGGCCTCTTTTTTCAAAACTAATTTAACTGGTGAGGTTTATCTCGAGCTGATGCAAAACGCAATAGAACCGTTGATCCTTGAAATTTTGGAAGATAATCCAGATGAATTCGGCAATTTGAAAATAACATTCCAACAGGATGGTGCTCCTCCACACTATTACGGTGCAGTAAGACGGTATTTGGATGAGAAGTATCGTGGTAGATGGATTGGACGACGAGGTTCAACGGAATCGCCAGCTCGATCACCGGACCTCACATCTTTGGATTTTTTTTTGTGGGGGTACCTCAAATCGAAGGTTTACGCCACTGAACCTGACAATATTGACGTTTTAAAACAACGTATTGTTGCAGAATGTGAGGCTGTTTCCGCAGACACATTTGCAAAAGTACGAGAAGAGTTTAAAAATAGGATATTTCACTGTCAGGAAGTAAATGGAGGTCACTCCGAGTAATTTCTTCGAGTAAATACTGATTCTTAAATCTGTAATTATTATCATACTGAATGGAATTTAAATTTTAATGTTTACTAATGAGCCATTAAAACTGCCATAGACACAAACAAAATTAGTATCATTGAATAGATTTTTTCGATACTTTTCAAAAGAGGTGTCGCTTGCCGTAGGGTTCTAGTTAAAATTATTGGTCACAATGGCCTTGTGACGTCATCTTTGACGATTTCGTCATCTATCATCACTAGTAGAGAAGTTTACAACCTTTAATATTCAGTTTCCAAATTTCACTTGTTTATGTATAATCGTTCCAAAAATAAGAGGGGGGGAGGGGACTTTGAGAAGCACTGTATAGGTGATTATCCCAAAGTGAAGACATTTCTTAAAGGAAAAAGTGCCGGCTATAAGTCGAAAAAGGCGAACGTTTTCACGAGAAAAGAGGTAACTAAATTTTTGCATGATGCTGCAGATTTTTTTTTTTAATGATTATGGGATTGTCAATACATGATATTGAGGACAAGGATCCTTATATAATTGATGAAACTCCTGATTCAAAAACGAAAATACAAAGAACATTTGTAGGTCCGAATAGCAATAAACACAAATTCAATCCAGCTGAAATTTGCCGTAGGTACATGTCACTGCGTCCTTAGATAGCAGAAAACCATAGATTTTTTCTTCAGTATAGGAATGGAAAATGTACAGCTCAAGTAGTCGGAATAAGCACTTTAATAAAAATTCCGAATCAATTGCATCATTTCTTGGATTACCTAATACTGCAAAATATACTAGCCATAGTTTTAGAAGGTCCTCGTCGCTTTAGTAGGCTCAGGGGATAATATTTTGAGACTTAAACATCATGGTGGATGGTGATCGTCGACCGTTGCAGAAGGCTATGTGGAGCAGTCCGTAGAAAAAAACGTGAAAATTGGAAACGGTATATTTAGTGGTGATATCAAGAAAAGTGAAAATGTCGAAGTCGAGAACAGTAATACTTGTAACATTATACAAGAAAAGCCATTTGATTTAGTATTACCAAAATCATTGTTTGGAATTAACATGCAGAATAACAGCAATTGTACTATTGATATAAATCTTGTAAAAAAACTAGTATGGATGGAATATGACTATAATATGTTTAATAAAAAGCGATTGAATTGAGAATGATGGGTATTGTGTATTACCTGTATTTAAACAACGTATGTCTGTCCTTTTTTGCACGCCGTGCAGATTTTTTTTTGTACTCTGTTCCAAAATGGTTTAATTTTGACATTCATGAGTCATCAAAAATGGCACATTTTTGACTCAAGTATTGGAAACAACTAACCTTCTAAATACACTAAAACAACTCTGATTTGGATGATTTTTTCAGTATGCTTTTTTTTCTATTCATTGTTTGCAAAATCTTACTCTGGCATCCTTTATAATTTGAGTTCATTTATTTTTACAACTATTGTATTTATTTTCTGATTGCAAATTTATTTTATCTTTCTTGGGATTCTGATATAAATAAATCAATTCTTACTGTCATCTATTTCCCATCATTTTCCATCCTCATTTCGAAGGAAAAAAATAAATCTAAATAAGCAAAGTGGAATGCGAAAACATACCTCTTCAACAGATACCTTCATACGCTCTCTGAACATATCCAGCAGTTTGTTACAAATTTCCTGACGTTTTGAAATCAAAAATTGTCTGAGGTAATCGACAGACACGTAAAATGGTCCGATGAAGATAATATTCGGCAAAGTCGCTTCTAAATTGTTCTTTAATCTCTTTTGGTGAGAAACTTCGTCCTTCACTTCTACTGCAGTGTGTTGCTCATTCTTGAAATTCCTTAGGAAGAAGTACATGTATATGATTTCAGTCAGTTTTGTTTGAAAAAGTTCAAAACGTGTTTTACAATGGAACGTGGTTTCAAATTTGGCGATTATTCATGTTTTTGTGAAAAAAATTGGAAGATTAGATCCCCATTGTTTAAATTTACGTTCCAACCAGAACTTGCATAAACCAGCTGTATGCTATCGTGGACAGCTTTGTAAACTGTGCATGCGAGAATCTTGCTTGGCAACAGTGTTCAGTTCACGTGTTCGGAATGTATGATTCACTACAATGGTCGTGATATTATTTTTCAAAACAATATTCAATTTCGAATGTTTCCCTTTTCAATACAGCTCTTGTTTGGATATAAAAAAAGCAATTCAATTCCAACAGGGGTATCCAGTTACTGGAATGCTATCATAGAGTACATATATATTATATATATATATATATATATATATATATATATATATATATATATAGTTATATATATTGTCACAAGTGCAATGAATAATTGGGGAAATATGTAGAAGTAAATGTTAAAGCTTGATTTTTACACGTAAAATTTAGAGAAAAAGAGGAAATTGCATTGAATATATAACACTAAAAATCTTGCAAAGTAAACCAGTATTGAAAAAAAAGATTGATAATTGGGGAATTGAAGTTAATGTTTGAGGTATTTCTGTAGTTTTGGTCAAATCTTAGGAATCGCCTGAAATTTTTGTTTGATATGAACATAAACTTCTTGAACCGACTAACAAATTTTTAAATCCATCCACCGTCCAGGTTGTCAGATATTTGCAATTGAAAATAGGTATTTTTGTACGCGATGCCTATACCTAACACGTGAACAGATAGGACTTTGTTCACATTTTTTATTATAGACGCTGAACGTATCTAAAGATTTTTTCAAACCACTCGTGTATGCAGTTCTATTGTGGGATTAATAAAAAAATATCGTAATTTTTTATCGTGTAGTTTCGAAGATATCGACTGATGAAAAATATTAATTTTATTCTACACGTAACCAAGACACTACCAGCTGTAACGAAATGGCAACAGTGTACACTGCGGTGAAATTATGAACGCGTTATGAAGACCGGGAATATGAAATGGAAGTATCGGTATCAATCGGCTTGAGAAGGATGGAGATAAACGCTAATTGTACGGTGTTGTCACGATTGCAGCGCCGTGCAGTGGACCTATTCTTGCATCGGGTTTGATTTGTGCAGGACATCCAGAGTGTACAGGCTCTGTCAAACGTTCAAGACCGGCAGCATTATATGAGTATTAGATTTTACCGTACGCAGCGGCCGAAACTGTTGGCTGAATGTCGAGTTGAATGTTTATTGCATTCGGCAATTGCCGAAGTTTTCCTCTGAGCAGGTCACCTGAAATAAGGCGGGAGGCGATACCCAAAATTTTGTCGAAGTGTGCAAACATGTTAAAAAAATAAGATATTTAACCACTGTTATTCGTTATATATATATATATATATATATATATATATATATATATATATATATATATATATATATACAGTGACCGGCAGAAAGTACGCATCATATGGGAAATTCTTTTATTAATAAATTTTGACGAATATCGATATGTGCAATCGCTTCTGCATCAGAAGCAACCCCAAAAGACGTTGTACAGTGCCGTTCGTCTTTTCGTGTTTGGAGGGAAATTTAAAAAAATTAAAAATTATGTTTCAAAACACACTTAGTTGGGAAAATATCGAAAAATGTTATTCGAAAAAGTTGTTCAGAATGTTATTTCATAGCTATGTACAAGTTTTGGAAAAAATCTGAGATAAAAAAATAAAAATCAATTTTTTGGCATAATAAAAATTTCAATTTGGAAAAATACATTTTAGACAAAGAAACTCATTAGTGAGGCCAACAGTAATATTTCAAATGATATATTGTAAATATTCGCAAGCTACTTCTATTTTATTCGGAAAAAAATTGAAATCCATGGATTTGCCATGTATTCAGCTGCTTCATAAGAGGTCACTGAAATATCTCCAGGACATTATAATCCCGATACTGTTCATTATTGATAAAGGTTTTTGTATCTACATAATTTCAAATTGATTTTTTTATTTAAACAAAAAATAAATTGATTACAAACTTTCGAGTATGCATTAAATTGTTTGGTTTATAATTATTTCAGCTTCTAATTTTATTATAAAATGTAATTATGTAAAAAATTTAATCAATTTTTTGTTCTAATAAAAAATTCATATCAAAATTCTGTAGATACAAGGTTCTTTGTCAATAATAAACAGTATCGGGATCATAATGTCCTGAAGATATTTCTGTGACCTCTTATGAAGCAGCTGAACACATGGCAAATCCACAGATTTAAAATTTTCTTCGAATAAAATAGAAGTAGCTGGTGAATCTTTACAAAATATTATTCAAAATATTACTTTTGGGCTTTACTAATGAGTTTCTTTGTCAGAAATGTATTTTTCCAAATTGAAATTTTTTTTATGGCAAAAATTGATTATTATTTTTTCATCTCAGATTTTTTTTCAAACTTGTACATAGCTATGAAATGTCGTTCTGAACAACTTTTCCAAATAACATTTTTCAATATTTTTTCAAATAAGTGTGTTTTGAGATATAATTTTTGAATTTTTTTAATTTCCCGCCAAACAAGAAAAGACGAACGTTACTGTACAACATCTTCTGGGGTTTCTTTTGATGAAGAAGCGATTGCATGTCGATACATTTGTCAAAATATTATATTAAAAAAAATTCCCATATGATGCGTACTTTCTGCCATATATATATATATATATATATATATATATATCTGATCGAAATCACAGATGAGCGGCTGGCTTCTGTTTGTTGACTCCGTTGATTTGTCGTTTTCTACCAAGTGTTGTCCATCCTTGCACTTCTCCACCGTACTGATGAAAGCCGAGAGCCCGAAACACGTGTCTACGGTTAGCACTTTCCTCTGAGGGCTATGTCCATTGAATTCCTTCCATTTTGTTTTTAACAGTCCCCTCGATATTACTCTCTTTCATATTCATATTCCTGGACTCGGATGTCACGCAGGTAGCTATAGCTGCCTCCGTGGTGACGTTGGTTGTTGCCCTGGAATTCAGGGTCTGCTGACCGAAATCACAAATGAGCGGCTGGCTTCTGTTTGTTGACTCCGTTGATTTGTCGTTTTCTACCAAGGGTTGTCCATCCTTGCACTTCTCCACCGTACTGATGAAGGCCGAGAGCTCGAAACACGTGCCTACGGTTAGCACTTCCCTCTGAGGGCTATGTCCATTAAATTCCTCCCATTTTGTATATATATATATATATATATATATATATATTTCGTTATTTGTTTTGCGTTACTCTGAACGCACAAGAAGTAGGGCTTTTGGTGTCGTGGATTGGCCCATACTGAAATCTGTTGGTGACCTATCAATGATGCACGAAATTTCGTGTCATTCAATTCTACTTCATTAGGTCTAAGCTTCACCCCACAAATTATAGATTTTACTAAATTTTTTCCAAATCGTTTTAGCTATTTGCCCATTGAATTCAATTCAATATGTCCATAAATAAATACCCATATAAATATTTCAAATGTCCGGCTATGTATTTTACCTTTTCTCCATTGATTCTTTCACTTTATTTTCTTTACGTCAGCTAACTCAATCGGTACGCCTATGGAATATCAGGAGTCAGTTCTACTGTGGAGCCTTCTGGTAGTTCTTGATGTCAATTTCAGAAAATGGCAACTTGTTATTGCTCAAACATTGAAAATAATGCAGAAAATCATCAAAATAATAATTTCCTTTATTCAGGAAGACTTATTGTTACCTATTCTGCGATAATTAACTTAAATTAGTGCTTCATAGCGAAATATACATGAAAAGTGAGGTTATGTGATAATAAAAGTGAAATGTGACCTATTTCTGTAGGTTATGTAGTCTACATACTAATTTATGAAAGTGTTCTATCAAAAGGGTTCCTTAAAAGGTTTATTTTTGAATTGCACTGAGTTTAGTAACTTTTTATGGTTCAAAGTACCTGTGGCTTATTTAAACGAAAATGTTCAGTGTCTCGGATCGCTCTCCCTTTTCTGGAAACTGCCGTTCCAATCTGCAGCCATCTTGTCGACTGTGAATTCGCCCTCGTACTGGTATATGTCTCAAATGAGGAGGTAAGATTCGTTCTGCATCTGGTTTTTTTATCAGCTACAGTTCTTTATAGTATTTCCTTGTGTTGTATTGGCAAATAACTGTTTTTGTAACGAAAATATGATTGATTTTTTAAATTCAAATTTCTTGAGTTGGTTCTTCCAAAATTATTTTTTTTCAATCTCTTGCTTGTTGATTCCTTTCCCTTGATACCACACATCTTTAGTTTTCTTCTCGAATTTTCGATTCACACGCACTTTTCGTTACACTTTTCATTATTTCCGTTTATCTGACAGTTTTCATTCACGAATCGTTTCTAAATACCTTACATACTATGTACATGACATATAAAAAATCATTTTTGACATTTTCTGCTTTTCATATTTTCAATATTCATAATTTTGCATCAAGATCTTTCCTGGCATCTCATTGGCTATTGTGTTCAGATCTAATTTAATATACACAATGTTCTAACTTCAACATTTTGTTGTCTGCTTGTGCTCAAAAATATATTAGTAAAATTTGATTTCTATATTTTTATAAATTATGCCAATTGCTCGTAATGTTGAAAACATGTTTATTTCAAACTTAGGTACGACTAATATTATATAAGGTTTCAGAATAAATGGTAGAATCTTCAGAAAAACTGTAAAATAACGTAGCATAAATGACTAAATATGAACTTTTTTTTTATTTATTTGAACTCTTTGAACATTGAACACGTTCTTCTAAACATAACAATATATATATATATATATATATATATATATATATATATATATATGTACAGAGTGGGCCATTGAAAACGAAACAGCGGCTCTGTAGGTCGGCAGAACCGGACACGTCGACTACATTTTCGAGGGGAAAATCGTTCTCGATGAAATTCACCCAAAATACATTCCATCCTTCGGAGCTGGGACCACCACCCCTAAATTTTTAAATGGCAACATATGTCAAGTGATACCTCATTTGAAAGGTTTGTTCCTTCTTAATATTAAACAACAAAAATAAATTAATTCGATGGATTTGTTTTCGAGATATAAGAACTTGAATATGGGAAATCACTTTTTATTCACTCAATCAATAAAAATAACATCTAACAATGCAACTGTTCAGAGATAATTATCATTGTCCAGGAATTAAATGATCTAACTGTTCACCAACAAATAACATGCAATTCCGTTTCAAATTTTTATTACATCCTCATTTACTTGATCGAAAAAATTTCAAGGTTTTCAAGAATCGATAAAAAGACTCTTTGTCGAATTTGACTTAAATGCTGTACTCGTACAAAAACATGTATGGGATAATTTTTTTTGCCAAATCGCAATTGTGGACGTATATCAGTGTCAAACTGATCTTTGATTGAACGACATAAGAGTGAATTACTTGACTAAAGCTGCTGAATATCTTTCCGCAATAATGGTGTATTCGATCACGGAAAGAGTCGAAATAATAACAATTTTTTTCAAGAATGATGAGTGCGGTAACCGTACAGCTAATTTGTTCAATGAAACGCATCCAGATAAACTTTCGTCACACTAGATCAGTAGCCAACAAGAAACGAGACCCAGAACGTGAAATTATGACTACGAGAATAGATGCTGATGAGAATTTCCTTTTCGACATCTGCTTTCCTGATGAGTCTACAATCTTTTTGAATTCGACTGTGAATCGTCATAATTGTCGTTATTGGTCAGATGCCAATCCACATGTTTTCCACGACGTCCATACTCAAACTCCTCAATAGCTCAATGTCTGGGCCGGTATTTTTGGGGACCGTTTGATTGGACCGGTATTTCTCGACGGTAACCTGACAGGAGAAACCTATTTGGAATTATTGAATGGATTTGTTCATCAACAATTAGTAGACATCATTGAAAATGACGATCGTTACCATGAAGACCACTTGAGACGGGGCACCTCCACATTATGCACAGCCTGTAAGGGCGTTTTTGGATAGAATGTTTCCTGGAAGTTGGATTGGAAGAAGAGGCTCTATAGAGTGGCCAGCCAGATCTCCAGATTCAACCCCACTCGACTTTTTCCTGTCGGGTCACTTGGAAAACAAAATATTTGCAACCGAACCAGAATCTCTGGAAGATTTACGAAGGAGAATGATTCAAGAATGCCGTCGAATAACGCCGGAAATGCTACGAAATGTGAGGTCTCGTTTTAAACAGAACTTGTACTATTTTATGGAAATGGGTGGTGGACAGTTCGAATATTCAGTTCATTGACAATAATAATTATTGCGAGAGTTGCTTTATCAGATATTGTTTTTATTGATTGAGTGAATAAAAAGTGATTTCCCAACTTCAAGTTCCTATATCTCGAAAACAAATTAATAGAATTAATTTATTTTCGTTGTTTGATATTGAGAAGAAAAATACCTTCCAAATGAGGTATCACTTGCCATATGATGTCATTTAAAAATTCAAGGGTGGCGGTCACAGCTCCGAGGGATGGAATGTATTTCGGGTGAATTTCATCGCGAACGATGTCCCCCTCGAAAATGTAGTTGACGTGTCCGAGCGTGTTTATGTTATTTGGTTCTGCCGACCTACAGAGCCGCTGTTTCGTTTTCAATGGCCCACTCTGTATAAATTGTAATCATTCCTTTCTTTGAACACTATTACAAACTAATTGATCGTCATACAATTCAGGTACAAATTTGTTTTTTTTTTCTAATTTTGATATTTAGTAGGTTAAGTAGTTAAGAGTAGCTTTAGCTGAACTTCGCCTATTAGGTAATGTTGATATCCAAAATAAGTCGACTATTATTATTAGTACTTCATACCAGCAAGTTCAAAATTTTTAAATCGCCAAAACATATCGGAGTAAATCTATCCTTTTGTTTTTCCAGGATTGCTAAAAACCAGTAATTCTCAAAAAAAAAAGTTAAAATACTCCCCACAAAAAATATTTGATTGATAAATGAACGGTGGGATGAATGAATGGATAGATAGATGTTCGGTTGGATTAGTTGATAGTTTTTCCAAACTCACTCTATATATTCGTTCACATCCATTGTATAGAGATCAACATAGATTTTGAATTCTTCGGCGTAGGCTAGAAGCGGAATCACAGATTTTTCGTAAGCAATCAGAAATCGTTCTCGGATCGAGCAAATTTCCTCGGCCAACAGACCAACTGAGGAGAGATTCAGGTCTTTCGGAAAACGCAAATTGCTCAGGAGGAATGGGTGTACCTGCTTGATCTGGTGCGTTTGTCTCAGAGCTTCGTCATAGAGTCTCAGGAGGACTACCTGAAAAAAAAAACGTGAAAATATCTACATTTTACAAAGAAACATTAACAAAGACATGAAGGTTTGATAAAATCAGCTTCGTCATAGACTCTCAGGAGGACTACCTGAAAAAAAAATATCTACATTTTACAAAGAACACGATTACCACGATTAACACGATTAAGGAAGCGAAACGACTTATCCCAACCGAAGACTTATTATTTGAATGGATATATATATATATATATATATATATATATATATATATATATATATATATATATATATATATATATATATATATATATATATATATATATATATATATATATATATATATATATATATATATATATATATATATATATATATATATATATATATATATATATATATATATATATATATATATATATATTGTTATGATGCGTTGATTGCGGTCGTTTTTACTTTTTATGAATTTTTGTTTATTTACTTTCCACAATCAGACATCATAACAAAATATATATAATTTGTCATTTGTTTTTACTTTTGTTTTGCTATTATTTTCAAAAAGTTTAAGCAAGTTCCTTTTTTTAAAAATTTTATTTTATATGTATTGATAAATAAATACCCATATAAATATTCAATATCTCCGGTTATGCCCCTCACCTTATTTCCTTCACCTTCAGCTAACTCAATCGGTACGCCTATGGATCTCAGAAGTTGGTTCTACTGTGGATCCCTCTTGACGTTAATTTCAGAAATTAGCAATTCATTGTTGATGAAACATTGAAAATAAAGTAGAATTTCGTCAAAATAATAATTTCCTTTATTCAGGAAAAACTTATTACTACCTAGTCTGCGATAAATAACCTAATTAGAGCTTCAGAAACAAGTATATACAGCAAAAAATGAAATTATGGAATAATAATGTGAATTCAACCTCGTTTTGTAGGTTATGTGTTATTTTAAAATAATTCGTGAAGAGTTCTATGAAAGTTCTTTCAAAGTTCAGATATTATTTGCACTGTGGCAACTTTTATGATTCCAACAAATACCTGGGATCTCCTGTACCAAACTGCTCAGCGTTTCGGGTTCTCTCCCGTTCTTGGAAACTTCTACTGCTCTCGTCACTGGGACTTCTCCTCATTTATGAATTTCCAATGAAGCAAAGGTAATGTTAACTCTGCATTTGTGATTTTTTTATCTGGTAGTGTTCTTCATATTTTCCCAATGTTTTCTTGGCTAATAACTGATTTTATTCCAAATTGTTTGTTTGTTCCAAATTAAAATTTTCAACGTGGTTCTTCCCCAAATTATTTTTCTCGCCATCTCCTCGCTTGTTGATTCTCTTCCCTTGATACCAACACACCTTGTTTTTCTGCTCGAATTTTCGATTTTGACACACTATTTGTAGCACTTTTCATTATTTTTCACTTCTTCGACAGTTTTTATTTATGAAACTTTTCTAACTACCTTATAATCTATATACAATACATGTAAAATTATTCTTTTGGCGTTTCTGCTTTTTTCTCTTTTCAAAATTACTAATTTTGCATCATGATCTCTCCTGGCATCTCATTGGCTGTTGTGTTCAGATCCAATTTCATATACAGGATGTTTGAACTTTTAATATTTTGTTATCTGCTTGTGATCAAAAATGTATTCATAAATTTTTATTTCAAAAATTTTTAAATTATGCCAATTGATTGTAATGTTCATTTCAAACATAGGTATCGATTAATATTATACAAGGTTCCAGAAAAAAAAAGGTAGAATCTACAGAAAAACTGTAAAATAACATAGCACATATTACTAAATACGAATATTTTTTTATTTATGGGATTTTTCTTTATTATTATTATCATTTCAACTCTCTAAACATTTAACATACTTCTAAACATAACAATATATATATATATATATATATATATATATATATATATATATATATATATATATATATATATATATATATATTTTGAGGTTATTGGGATGTAGATTCGATAAGAGAAATTAGAGTTTTTAGATGGACGTTTCGCCTCTGGCCAGAGGCTTCATCAGTATTGGCTTTATTCATTAAAAGTAGGTAATTACATCTATTTTGTTTAACAACATTGCTGAAAGAAACAATCATTATTAGAAGGGGGACAATAGAGATACCGTTGAGGTGGTAATGTGGGTTTGTTATGATTATAAATTTATGCTATGGTACGTACCTTGGCATTATTAAACCATTTTCTCGTTGTTTACACATTTTAGATTATTTATTGCTTTATGTTTAAATATCATTTCGGTTTTTCCGTTGGGAGTGGTGAGAAATGAGAGTATATATATATATATATATATATATATATATATATATATACATATATATATATATATATAAATAAATATAAGTTTATATATATATATATAAATAAATATAAGTTTATATATATATATATAAATATAAAGCTCGACCATATAACAAAGAGTATTCTTTAACCCAGCCCAGTTATTTTGACTGCATCCTCAAGATAGTTTCGTAATTTTTTTTAAATATATATATATATATAAATATATATATATATATATATATATATATATATATATATATTTATATATATATTTAATTATATATGTATATATATATATATATATATATATATATATATCCATTCTAAGCACTTTCAAACAAAAAACCCTTCTAATTCTCATCTCAGATAACAACAAAATAATGACGAATACAGAATACGAGCTAAGTCGCATACATAATTTCCTAAAAAACACTCTCCCCACCAAAATATTCCACAATTTCTAACGAACAGAAAAAGAAAAAATAGAAAACACATTCATAAAAACCAAATGAAAACTATCAAAAAATTTTAAAAACCTCAGCTCAATTCAAAAAACCCAAAAACTCGTAGAAAACTAAGAAAACTGGCTAGTAGCATTTTTAGTGGACGGAACGTAGCGGCCACGATTCTGAAAAACTTTGAGGTGTTTGACCACAACCACTGCCACGTAATATACACGGTTCTATCACTCGGCGGCTACCATAATGGGGAACACTTTCCACATTCCAATTCCAACCAAGTTGTGGTCACCTGGCAAAAACATGGATATGTAGTGGCCGACGCTAGACACGTTAAACAACTGACTGCGTTTGTGTAAATAATATGTAGCTCGATCTCTGTTCAGCAACATATTTTTATGATAAATATTCCTCATTCCTCCATTTTGCCTGATTCATTTCTAATACTCGATCAACTATAAAAATATATAACATAATATAATACTGAAGCTCGCACCACACTATTGTTACTACCCACTTCCTTAGCCTACTACTACTATTTAATTTCACTTTTTTTTAATTTTGTTCATTACTACCGAATTATGCTAGAAATCTTAAATACTTTAGACAATCATGGAGAAATTGTAACTAAAACATATAGGAACTTACAAGAATGTATTGGGGAATACGAGGTCGGAGCGACAAGTAGTATAGGGGTGATTCATTTCAATATCCGAAGCTTAAGGAAAAATTTCGATGAACTAGTTGTCTATCTACATGATGTTATTGAAAAAAAAAGTTATAATCATTTCATCAGAAACCTGGAGGATAGAGGCGGTAAGTGATTTTAATATTCCAAATTTTACTATACATTACAATGACTCCCAAATAAACCAAAATGATGCTCTGATAGTTTTCATAAAAAACTCCATGACAACTAATATGATATAATCCACCTAATGGAAAGAAAACTACTGAGAATAACAACTCTAGCAAACAACTCAAGAAACAATAGCAAAATTGGTATCACGGCTACCTATAAACCTCCCTCAATTGACACTCAAACCTATCTAAGTGACCTAGAGGATTATTTTTCTACCGTGAATGAGGAACATTTTGAGTTGTTTCTTGGAGAAGTAAATATAAATTTACTTGATTTAACATCCAATAATACAAATCACTATCAGAACATCATGTCCGAGAATGGTTTTTTATCTTACATTAATGTACCTACAAGAGTATGCAGGGAATCGACTACACTAAAAGATCACATATTCATTAGAAAAAGCAATCTCATAAAAAATGAAATAAACTGCAGTTGTCCATAGTAGCATTACGGACCATTACACTACTTTCGTAGATATTACCGTGCCAGCAATAACAAAACAAAGACCTAGAAATTCAAAACAGTTCGAAAGGATAAACTTTGATAAACTAAAATTAATCTTGGAAAAAGAAACATGGAATGATGTCTCAATATGTAGGGAAACACACCATTTTATCAAAAAGTTGGTAAAGCATGCCAAGGAAGCAACTTAAATTAAATTAGTGAAAAATAATAAAAAACAAAAATTAAAACCTTGGATAACTGAAGGACTAATCAACTTAATAAAAACAAGGGACTACCTGAAAAAGAAACTAATTAAAAATTATTCTCACGAACTACAACAGTACAAAAATTACCGAAATGAAGTAAATAAATTGATAAGAACGACAAAAAACCATTATTATAAAAATAAATTAGATGAAATAAACGGAGATTGTAAACAAACATGGAAAATTATAAACGAAATATCCAACACTAACTCAAATAAAAATCAAATACAAAACACCACTATTATGGGCACCCCATAACTGAAAATCAAACAAAAAGTGATTATTTTAATAACTACTTCACAGAAATAGGCCTTGACATGGCAAGTAAAATTGATAAAAATGTGATCTCCCCGACAATTTTCTAATGAAACCCTTTATTGCGCCTTCGCTTTTCCTTGTACCCATTGATGAGAATGAGATAATCCAACATATAGCTAAATTAAAAAACAATTTTGCACCGGGGCCAGATGGAATAGATACTAAACTTATTGAGAACACACACACATATATCCTGAAGCCGATTAAACATCTAATAAATCTATTTTATATAAACGGTAACTTACCCAACCAATGGAAAGAGTCGAGAGTTGTCCCAGTTTACAAAGCAGGGGATAGACATGAAATGAAAAATTACAGACCTATATCTGTGATAGATAATTCCGCAAACATTTTTGAACAATCTGTCAAGAAAAGAATACTTGAATTTCTAAATAAACATCGAGTTATAACCGACAGGCACTTTGGATTCATCCAAAACTCGAATACAGAAAAGGCTGTCTTAGACTTTGTAGAACACACAACAGAGATTTTGGATAATTTGTCCAAATGCTTGGCCGTTTTCTTTGATTTGGCATCGTGTCACATGACGTCTTGTTGAACAAACTTTCTGAGTATGGAATAAGAGGGATCAGTCTGGAATTGATGAGAAATTATCTGTCACAGAGGACACAAAGTTAAGATAGGGGAACAACTCAGTAACACAGCACATATATCAGTGGGTGTGCCTCAGGGCACGGTATTAGGCCCTATTCTATTCCTGATTTATATAAATAGTATATCTCAAATCAATGGATTTCGTGGACACATTATATGTTATGCGGATGACACCGCGCTATATTCAGAGATGAAACCTGGAATAACGTCTACATAACTGCAGAAAACGATCTTAGAAAAATTCTCACCTGGTTGAATCATAACCTACTGAGTTTGAACATGAACAAAACTAAATTCATGACATTCTCTCTAAATACCAGAGAAACACCTCCAAATGATACCTTAAAAATACACACACCACTCTGCAATGATAGATACACATATAACTGCGCAACGATAGAAAGAAATTCATCAATTAAAAATTTGCGAGTTACTATTGACCAACATATTACGATGAGATGAACACATCACACATGTCATGGAAAGACTGAGACTTCTCATGTACAAATTTTATATGCCTAGAGATATTCTCTCACGGAAAAACCTATCCCTCGTATACACCTCTCTGGTTGAAAGCGTAATACGCTACTGTATTATAGTGTGGGGGGGCACATACAACACGACGTTGCACCCTCTACAAGTGATGCAGAATTCATTATTAAAAATAATACACAGAAAAGATAAAAGGTTCCCTACTCAAATACTATTCCAAGAAACCAAAGTCCTAATTATTAGGGCTCAATATTGCTATCAATGTCTAATTTGGATGTTTTCCAGCTCAATAAAATATACCACAAGCTTCTCGAAAACAACAAGATTCTCTGATAATTTAAATATAAGAACTCCATTTTACTGAAAGAGCCACACGCAAAGATTCATCTTTTTTTTCGGACCTACATTGTATAACTATCTCACGACGGATCTAAAAACTATCAAAAAAATCAAAGAGTTCAAACTTGCTATTAAGAAACACATAATAGAAAACCCAAAAATACTAAGTATATCCTAAGAATATACTGAAAAAACAAACGTTAATAATATTAATCAATTTTGAATTATATTTCAATCCCCTTTTATGCTCTCTCTCCGACCCTCACCCCCCCTAGACGAATCTAAAACTTCAATTACTACTTAGAATTAATCTATATTGTACTAAAATTGACATTCCATCTACGAATGTGTGGAACAACACAAACAGGCGCCTTGTGCCTAGGTGTATTTCACCCATTTGTGGTGGCTTAAACTCGATAAAAATTCTATCAATACCACGTAAGGGCCAGTTGTATAGGTTACGTTTATAGTATAGTTTAAACTGGGGTTTAAACTGTAATTTAACTTCAAGTTTAAACCGATAAAATGATAAATATTTCTTGTATATCTTCCAGTTAAAGACTTTGTAGCTAACTTCAAATCACAATGGTCCATCAATATTTGTTTGTTTCGAAGGAAAATTGGCAGTACTGTGTCGAGTCACATACGTCATGTCTGAGTAATGACAAGAATGACAAGTGAGTTACAATTGCTAGTAGTTAATTGCAAAGATTAGAGGTTCTCTACTCTTTGTTAATTGTTTGCGTTTTTTCCACATTTGTCCGTTCGCGGGGTTTTGTTATTTTTTGTTTAATGTACCTGTATCAAAATGGATTGCGGGAGCAGCAGGAGGTCATCCAATTTTTCCAAGCAAGAAGTGGAGGAACTAATACGGCTGGTGAAAATACATAAGGACCTTTTGGAATCCAAAAAAGTGACGCTGTGACATGGAGGGAGCAGGAGGAAGGTTGGCAGAAATTGTGCCTAGAATTTAACGAAAGCAATATAACGAAAGAACCACGAACCCCCAAAGTCCTTAAAGCAAAGTGGGAAAATGTAAAAAGAACTCCAAGAAAAAATTTGCAGCAGAGAAAGAGGAAATTTACAGAACGGGTGGCGGAAAAGGAATTTTCCCAAAATAACAACACAGGATGATGATATAAAAGAAATAATTGGCATTGCTGTTACGGGTTTGCAGAACTGCTTTGACAGCGATTATATTGACGAACCTCTTGAGCCAGTACTGGAGGACTCTAATATTGAATTGATTTTGACGACGCGGAAGGTGAGGTTGATTGGTGTATATTAGGGTGGTGCCTGAAGTTAAGACTAATGTGAGAGAATTAATAATAATAATGTGTTTTTTTTTTTAGAGGAAACGGTCACATTTGAAAATAACCAGAATGATATTTTCCAAAGATCAGAATCTTCAAAAGCCACAAGGAAATTCAAGAGACCTCTTCCAAGATATGTGGGTGTGTAGAATTGTAATTATTTGATATTATAAATTGTTACCTAGTTAACATGAAAAAATAACATTTCACATCAAAATGAGCCATCAACTTCTCGATTCAAATTCTATTACTGGGTATGGTTGTTGCTATAAAATTGAAAAAATTTTTTTAGAACAAATCAAACTATTCGCTTTAAAATACAAATAGACCAAAGTCTAAGAATAACACTGCAAATGCTAACTTCTCGATTCAAATTCTATTACTGGGTATGGTTGTTGCTACAAAGTTGAAAAACCATTATCCACAGAACTTACAGGTATAGTCAGAAATCAGAAATCATTTATTCATCACAAAAAGAATACACATTGTGTGGTAAATACTACAGAATATGCAACTTATCGGACTAGTCAAAAAGATATTTGCGCATAGATTGGTTAAGATTGATAAAAATACAATATTTAGTGTTATGTATATATATAAAAAATAGTATCAAATATAGAATGGTAAAATGGTACAATTACAACACTGAAACAGCATATTTAGTGTTATAAATATAAAAATAAAAAAATATACATATAATTAGACAGTACAGTTCTAAAAGTGAGACAACAAGTTCACTCGAGGTTTGTGTAGTTGTGATTTTAAAATATATTCATGAGCCCAGAAACTCTTCTACGCTATAGTCAAAATCAGTCTTATGAGGTGTAATAGTTCATCACTAATAAGTACCTTTCAAATTACCCCTCCAGTGAATACTTTTTTTCAGTGAATTACCAAAAAGAGAAATAAAATGAGAATTGAAAATCACTAATAAGTACCTTTCAAATTACCCCTACTAAATACAAATGCAACAAGGGGTAGTCAAGTCATTTTGTAACATTGAGTATACTATAATAAATAAATCATAATGCTATGCAACTTCGCTTCTTGCTATTGCTTTTTTGTAAGGGTTTACTACAGTAGTCTGGTTTTATTTTTTCAACTCATCATTTCATGAACAATATTTTCACAAATTGAATAGGGAGAGCAGAACAAAAACAAATGAAGAAAACAAAACTAACAGAGGATTGCAGACAAAAAATAAAAAGTGTTTCAGAAGCTAGGTTGGATTTTCTTAAACTGCAAACAATAAGTCTGAAAGATGACCAAATAAGAGCTGCAGAAGAACATGCTTTGAAAATGTTGCAAATGAAGGAACTACATTTATATGAGATTGAAAAAAAGAAGAAAGAGTTGGAGATATTGAAAATGAAACTTGTAAATTAATGTTAATGTAATGTATTAATGAAACTATAATAAAAAGGAATTTCTCATTTTCCCGTTTTTTTTTAATGTTCAAAAGTATGAAATCTGTGTCAGTTTTTCATTATTAAAGTGCTGGATATATCGGCCCCCTTAAAAGAAATATGAGAGTGACATAATTTCCAACAAATTTTTTCAGAACATCTTTAGCTTTTATTCTTGGGAGGGTTCTTGTATTTTTTACATTCACCTGATATGCATACATTACCAGAATTGAAATAAAAATAATCATACCTGAAAGGGAATTTTTTATTATATTATTAAATAGCAGAGCTGCGATAACATCTAATTCAGCAAATTCGCAAAATAATTATCTATCAAGTTTTGTCTGGTAAAATTTCCATTTTCTTGAATTTGTTCTTCAATATTGTCTTCAACAACTGCTTCTTGTTCAATGGGATTGTCCTCTTGTGGGTCGGGATCATTCTGGACAAGAGCAATATTATGTAATACCCCTGCAGCTACAATAATGGCTAAAGTGGTGTTCAATAACACCCTCATTTCTAGTCTTAAAACTTGAAATCTTCTTTTCCACACTCCATATTGTCGCTCTACGACATTACGAGTTCTTATTTGGGATTCGTTATATAGGTTTTCAGCAGCAGTGTTTGGATTTGCTACTGGAATCATTACATGGTTGTCCAGGGTATACCCTGAATCACCTACAATAAAACTATTTCCATACATCCCACCGTTGAGCTGAGCCTTCAATCGGCTATTACTGTAAATGAGTCTATCATTAGCCGATCCTGGCCAGCGAGCAACTATATTTCTCATGTATAAGTTTGCATCAGACACAGTCTGAACATTAATTGAAAAGTAGCCTTTCCTGTTACGAAAGTTTTCAGCATTTTGTCCACCTGAAAAAATATGTTATTCAATTGACCAGTTTCTGTTTATAGAGAATATGGAGTTGTATTCACAAACACACATCTCAGAAATTGTGTATATATATATATATATATATTTATTTATTCTTACCTGGAGATTGAATCTAATATGTGTGCAGTCCACAGCACCAATAACATTAGGAAAAATTGGCTATGTTCTGGAAGTTTGTTTTGGTTTCCTGTAGTTCTTCATTCGTCATAGGCATCCTAATATACATAGGTGACAATCTCGCTATTTCCCTTGATACATCACGAACAACACGTGATGCAGTGCCAGTGTCAATTCCTCCAAAGTCTGCCGCTACGTTCAGCATACTTCCTGTAGCATAAAACCGTAGTGCTACCAGAATTTGCGTCAATGGAGTAAGAGCATGGTTCCTAAAATGAAATAATACAAGAATCTCAACTAAGGATAATATTTAATTATTATTCATTGTTCTAATTTAAAAGAAATACTTACTGTGGCGTATTCCTTTGCAAATGTATGCCAATTTCTTGAATTAATACCTCTACGGATGCTTTCGAAATCCTGAACCTATTGATAAATTCCTGGTCTATCCAAATGTCCATGGTGTTGATTCGCGGAAGAAAAATTCGCGGTCTTCTTGGGTTTTCCACAATATTTATATCATCTATCTCATCTTCATCGTTGAATAATATATCTTCAAATATTTCAAATACGTCCATTTTGAAAACGTAAAAAAATCTGGTCAACAAGACAAATATTTATAGGTTATACTTATAGGAAAAACAAACAGTCCAAACATCAGTATTCAATCCGCGCATGTGTTTAACCGAAGCTTGAAGTTTAACTGCCCCTCCATCCATCAGTTGACAGTTAAACTCCGAATGGCAGTCACAGACACCTATACAACGAACTTTATTCATTAAACCAAAGTTTAACTGACACCTGTGGTTTAAACTGAACCTATACAAGTGGGCCTTAGTAGTATACCTAAGCGGATCCGACAATAAGTATATGGAAAACCGTGAGTAAGAGAGAGAGAGAGAGACTTACAATACGTGTGGTAGAGAGAGAGCGACGGAGTTCCCGGCGAGAACACTAGAGGTCGCTGCGGTGGGGGAGACCGCGTTCGAGACGTTGAGACATTCCGAGGGCGCCACCGTTGGAGCATTGAACACCAGATGGCGGTGGTGGGTAATGGGGAAAATGTATGATTGAAACGATGGGGAAGGCCCCGGCCTGGTCACACCTCGGTAGAACGCGTACTTAGTCGGGCAAGATTTCAGAGATAAGAGTGTTCAGGTGGGGGCGTGAAATATTATATACAGGGTGTCTCATTGGTTAGAGAGAAAACATGGTCGCCTGTCATCGGAAAAAACATGGCCGCTTTGTGTCACTTGTCATTAGGAAAAACCATGGTCGACGTTTAAGGAAAAACATGGCTGCTTGTCATTGGAGAGAGAGGGAGGCTGCCTGTTGGAGGGAAAAAACATAACCGCCTCTCATTGGCGAGAAAAAAACATGGTTGACGGTCATTGAAAAAAAAAACAAAAATCAAATATACAGAGTGGCTCAAACTACCATGAAATTCATATACATTTTGTATACAGGGTGTACCAAAAAAGTCAATGCCTCCGATTCGGCTTATTTTCAACGAGCTAACGTGATTCGATGTACTTATACCATTTAGGCACTTGAAAAACGATTTGAAGATTAAACATTCCAGTTTTAGTCCTAGCATAGCATGTGAGGTGTCAAATGGAAGGGAACACCCATAGATTCTAAATCCATCAAGTTCCACCCTCCAACTTTACCGTAAACGATAAACCGCGCTTTGAATGCTATGAATTACATGAAATAACAAAACCCTATATTAATTCGTAATCACGGCATGGAACTATACCCAAATCCACCAAAATCTCATAAACCGGAAGTGACCACTGATTTTGATGCGATAAGGGAAATTTTGGTGTCAATGGATTCGTTTCAATGCCAAGAAACAAAATTGAGTATTTTCTGCTGACAAAAGGGCACTAGGAGCTAACTTCGTTATGGGGTGAGATACCGAAGGGTGCGAGTACTCTAACAAAACAACTTTTACTGGAGAACGTGTATATGAAATGTCTGCTATGAAGTGTCACGGCAAGATGTACCATCATTTACTTTGGCTGCCAGTGCCGTTCGCGATGTTGTCCTCTGGGGACAAATGTATGGCAAGACATCTCCATGGTCATCATCATGGTCTGGCCTACATCGAGAGTGGTAAAGAATATGAAGACGCTTTCATAAAATTCCGAGACATTGACATTGCCTATGTGGAGGGATATAAAAAAAGGAATTCCTGGATAATCTACTCCACGAGCTCCAATGTATTACAACGGTAATAAACTTGAAAGAAAAGTATGAATGGGATGTTCCCAAACTGGAGACAGGGGGCTGTCTTCATCATTGTGGGAACTTTTCCTGCAGTAGGAGAAATGTCTATACCATTTTTGAGTTTTAAAAAAATAAACTATTATAACTTTCATCATGACTTTTATTTACATTTATCTTTTTCGACATATAGTAGAATAACTTTCATTACTTATATTTTTCCACATAGAGTGTAGCATGACTATAATTATCATGGTAAACAAAACACAGGTTGAAACATATGTAAATAGATCCAGTGTAGTGTGGTTGGGTTTTTAAATAATTTGCCACTGCATATCCTCATGTGTCCTGTTGAAGAAGAGCAATCTTATTTTGTATTTTGTTCCGTTCTTTGGGATCTCTGTGAGAAAAACCATGTCACCGTGATTGATGATATCTCTTGACATTACGGTCCAATTACAAGGTTCTTCGAAACATATTCCTGCTTCGCTGACAGTACGAGGGACATTCACATACAACATATTATTGATTATGTTAAATAATACAGTTAATGGTTTTATGACAACCGTTTTCTTCTTGGTTATTTTTCAAACTAAGTTTGGAAAATTCCTTAATAACAAAAAAAGTTTCTCTTCGTACTGTTTGATTTTGATGTTTGATTCATGGATTTTCTTTTCAAATTGCTCTATTTGTTGTTCGTAGAGCACCGAAGACATTGTCTAACTGAACTGAAAACAGTAAATATTTTGTATTTATTCGGTGATTTGAATGTTTCGCAGTTGCAAATACAATAAGAAAAATGCTTGCATTTTCTGCATGTCAAACCATCGACATGATCAAATTCGATATTAGAACATCTTTTCTTACAACAATATTCCATCATGTTCTGTTTAGTACTAACGGAAACATCATGAGGTCGTTGTTTTAACCAGTTTACCTTGCGCGTTCCAGCGAAACATGGGGTCTTTCTTTTAATCAGCTGTGTTCCAGCTTTAGCCCGCACCTGACGCTTCTGACATCCAATGTCTCAACTGTCCTCTGGTGTTTGAACGCGGTCTTCCTCACCAACGCCCTCTGGTGATCAACAAACAAGTTGGACGTCTTTTCCATATCGCTACCAGGAGAAGCACGCAACTATAAACTCAAGATCAGTTTTCAAGATCAAACCCAGCAAAATGCAGATGAATGGGAGTCTGTCAATCGTCAGAATCATCCCAAGTCCGCAAGTAGACTTGTAAGGAAGATACTTCTTAAAATATCAAGCATCTCTTATTATTATAATTCTATTGAAAATGTTTGTAAAGGTTGTAAAAAGCAATTTTTCCCAAGTTCAATGAAATTCTGAAATATATCAGATTTTCATTTGATTAGTATTCTCATAACGGCTTTCATTATCGGCGAGAAATTCACGATAATGAGGAACTCATCAGACGCAGCAGAAGGTCAATTATTTATATACAGGAAATGGAAATGAACCTCTGTACATAGGTATGGCTATTTTGGATTTATCGAAAATTGTCTTCTATAATTTTCATTACAATTTTATGCATACAGACACAATTTCACTTATCTATGAAATTTCCTATGACGATGTATATAAGGAAGATTGGCGCGAATATTGAGAAATTCGACAAATCAGACTATAGTCCAGATAATATATATGCCATACCCCCCAGTTAATTTAAAGTAATAGGTCTGATGACGAATGAAGCTGATGGCGAAACTATAACTCATTTTGCTGGGTTACGGTACAAAATGTACAGCTACAAGCTAGATATAACTGATGACGATATCGAAAAGGAGAGGAAACGTTCAGAGATAAAGGGCTTCAGTTAAGAATGGTTAGATCAGGAGTTGGAGAATTTTGGGATAACAAAAAGTCAAAAGGAGTCAAAAAATGTGTGGTGGAGAATAAAATCACTTTCGATGATTATGTTGATAGTTTGAAGCAGAGTACAAGCAAGACCGTACGCCAGCAGACTATACGTTCTTACGCTCACGATGTGTTTAGCATCGACCAAATTCAAGTCCACACGATAATAAGCGGAAACTATTCTGTGATTCGTTTGATATTCTACCGATTGCTGTAATATGTTTAGTTTTCATGTTAATCATCATTTTTCTATTATACTTATGTTCAAACATGTGTGTTTTCAAAGTACTCTGTATTTACTATGATTTTTTCAATGTTAATAACTATGTTCTTATATTCACTGCTTTCATTTCATCAATTGACCTGTAAAAAGAAAAAAAGCATGGTTTTTACATCATTTATTACATGAATCATGGATGAGTTGCGATTCATAATAAAAAGATATTCTCTTAGACCATTTTCATACATACTATCTATGGATGATGCTTGGCAAAATCCTTTTATAATTTCATCCACAGTTACATTTAGTCCATCACTTAGCATGATTTCATCATAGCAAATACATTTTTATAGTAAGCATAGAAGTTAAGAGAACCCAACATTGCCATGCGATCAGACACTACTTCCCTTTGGGTGTGAAGAATGCTTGCCATGTCTTGCTCAGTCAGGTCCAATTCAGTGTCGCCCTTGATGATGGTCAGCTGCCTCGTATCACTCTTAATGAACTGAGTGACGGCTATGAAATCACCACAAGTCGTAACAGGTTCATACTCGTCTGGAGACCGGTGATGGAGTCACGGAAAAAATTGTCCAATATGTTATCCAGTATGTATATGAGGGTGGCCCAGTCGTCGGATGAGGAAGATATGTGTCGAGTGGAATACCTTTGTTTCAGGATGCCGCAGGTGTCGAAATCCCTAGCAGGGCTTAGGCCGCAACGAATTTCATAGTTCTCCATTGGAAACACCATAAGTAGCAGATGATTTTCCTTTTCAGCTTTGGTCTCGCATCGTGTTAATGATACATCAACGTTCCATAGTTATCACGCTGAGCTGCAGCCTCGTATCGATTCAGAATTCGATCGATTTCATCGGAATCACTTTCAGATATACCACCGACGCTGACATAACCACTATCGTAGGACATTTTACTGTTGCTACTACTGGAACTCAACTGCCAAATAGCTTGTCGAATCCGCTTCTATAGCTTCCATCACTTCCGACCACCGATGATAATGAATGTCTCTCCCACGAATTCGTTCCAGAACATTCTAAACAAGATCGAAATTTCCAATCCAAGAGTTATGAGTCTTATCCAGTCCGAGCCATTCAACCAGCATTTTCTTTCCTTTTCTCTTGATTGCCTTCTCTACGAGATAGATGTCGGGATTTGCAGTTTTCTGTAACTTCCCTTCGTAGAATGCCCCTTGAATGGGTGTGCCTAGTGTGACTACCAGCAGATAGGTGGCAGGATTGGTAATTTTGACTTTGACGATTTTGAATAATTCCGTTGTCCAATTGGGGGTGTAACCTTTTTCAAAGAGGTATTTTGAGATGCGTACCATGCCACCCAATTTGAATTTTCTTAGTCCGACAATCTTCAGATGACTTTATGTTTGACGTAAAACTTTCTTTTCGTTAGATTTGTTGATGTGGTTTGGTTTGAAGCCGGTCGTTCGATGCACAGTATCATTGTAGGAGGCGGTTATTTCAGGTAATATTTTCAGCCAATTGTAGGTGCCTTGCAAACTGAAGTACACGTAGAGTCTTTCTTTCGGCAAAGTCCGTTTGCCATAAATCATCCAAACCTTTGACGATGGTACGACGTCGAGGGTATTTATTCCGAGCAGGTCGATGTAATTCCAACACCAACTGAGCCTTTTCGGAGGAGGAGGAAGAAGTACCCTGGATACGACGACGAGACGTCTTTCGAGTTGACTGAATCTTTCCGGATGACGTCATTGTATGAGGGGTAATGTGAAAAGGGCTGCAATATAAATGAAACGACACACACGCATTCAGAAGCAATTAATTTCAATATACATGTATCCAATTCATTGGTATGTTTTCTCAAGTCATTATATATTTGGACTAGCTTCTTGACATCTGCATCTAATATCGATACTCCATGAGCAAGATCATCAATGTTCCGTTTTTGAATTGCTATACGGCCATCAACATAATTTTTATTCGTTAAATCCTTTGGTTCCACCGCTGGAGATTTCATAATTTTTTTGTTCACGTTCACCAATCTAGTTTCGAAGTTATGCATGGAAGCGTCCACTTGTTGTCCTCTATTAGTCACAGTGTTGATTTGATTTCTGATTTTTTGCAAGCTATCACGTGTTTCAGCGATGTACGCACCATTTTTGTAACCATATCAACGAAATTCATATTGATTGTTTTTAGATTTTTCTCGAAAGTCTTTTGGTGACGTTCAGTTTATTTATAGCCTTTTCACATGCAATGATGTCATTTTCGTGGTATCGAGAGAAGACTTGAGTTGTTGTTCAATTTTATACGTAAATTCATCCAAGATCTCATCCACATATCCTTTGTTGGTCGCATCTTTTCTGCCGGTAGGTCTTTTAACATTACACAATTTCAAATCATTAAAATCAATGTCGCCGTCTGGTGTTGTATGTAATCCACCGCTATCACTTTTCGATATATGTTTCCGCTTTCCATTGGAACTACGTCAAAACTTGTCGACAGTCATTGTGAAAATGAGTAATGTACATGAGGAGCAAGTTATTTATTGAATGATGCCTGTTTCTCGGAGTTCATTGATTATGGCCAATATTTCGTTGTCATGAGAAGTAATTCCGGCATCTTTCGAAGCTATCAGCAGCCTTAATCGTTCACACAATTCGTTCGGATCATCCCAGTAAATATATTCTGTGGGTTTGCTATCGAAGGTAATCATATCGTGATGAGATTGTTGGGGGAGGAGTCCTTTGCCAGTGGTGTGTCGACGGAACATAGGTCGTATTATATCTGTATATTTACGTCTTCGACTACCCTTCATGTTTCCCGCTGAATTCAGATGAGCTTCCGTCAATTCTAAAATGGTTTTATATGCATTCAAATCCTCTGCATTGTAGGAGGGGTCATCATAGAATATTAGTTGATAGAGTCCTGGAGTCCCTCTCAAATACTTTCCCTCCGTTACGATATTGTCATTTTTATCGAAATAGATGTATTTTTCGCCTAGAAACCATTCAGAAGAAACTTCATCATAAACAGGTCCGTATAATTTATCTACTTTTTCATTTTTACTCCAGTGTTCGAGGATGTATTTTTGTGACATAGGGGGATATTGCTCGACATATTTGAGCAGTACTTCTTCTGGAATAGATTCTTCCACCGATGGTTCCGCATCATCGAAAACGCTTTCATCACTATCATCCTGTGTTTCGGCAATGTCCACCATAGGAAGGAATTATGTTTGTTCTTCTTCTTCGAGTTCCTCTTTCTTGATACGTTTGAGGTTAGGAGGACGTCGATTGATCTTCGATGACTTGACGATTTCTTCGAGGCGTTTGGACACAGGTTCAAAAAGTTTATTCATCGATGCATCTTCCTCGAATTTACCCAATTTGTAAGCTAGGTATCTTTTTATAATCTCCTTTGACAATAGAAAGAGATTTTATTTTTTCGAATGACGTCCACTTTTTTGCTGAGCGGCTTCATGTTCACTGATGGCATGCTATTCTTCACGCACGCCTATATATTTATCGAAACCATGTCGATATCTACCTGCATTCATATCGATATCCTTGGCATTTACGACTGTGTCATATTTTTCATGCCAACATTCTGCACACATACGTTTGAACTGTTCGAATAACATGTCGTGCGAAACGTGTTCATCGAATACGTGTTTTATGTTGATTTCATCCTGCTTGAACAACACAATCAAATTGCAATTGTCTCGAATCAGTTGTTTGGGTATTTTTGAATACGTTTGGCATATATACATGGCGTCAATGTCCTTGTGTCTGCACATTGAAAAATATTCTCTAATTTTATGTTGACCATCACAAGCCACATCATCGAATATGAATATCGAGTCGGGTTTGGCTTCATGAGGACATAATTTCCCCGTTTTCACGGAACGGATAATAACCGATTTCTTTGACTTCATTTAATACATCTTGAAGCAGTTGGAACTTGGGTTGATATAGCGACTTTGAGTAGACGTGAACATTTTCAAAATTTGCACCATTCGGACTGAACAGTAATGATAACGCTATATTCATCTTCCCACATCCGCTCGGCCCCGAGATGATGGCTCGGAAGGAGTTTGGCAATAATTCGCCATGTTTTTTTCTACGCTTGGGGGTTTCAAAATCGTCAAAGTTGCCGATTGGTAGCGTTTTTTCTTGTTGAACAATCTCCATATTCTGATCGGAATTCACATGCTGTTCATCATTCATCTCGTTCACTCGAGTGGTTGCTATCTTGTTTTGCTCTGTATACTTCTATGTACTCCATTTCCTCTTTGGTGGAAATATCTTGGAGGTTATATTTAAATTTATTGGTGTTCGTTCTTTTCGTTCACTTGAGTGGTTGTTATCTTGTTTTGCACTGTATAATTCTTTGCACTCCATTGCCTCTTTGGTGGAAATATCTGGAGATGATATTTTTATATTTCCACGATTTGTTGGCTTTGATTTCCCCATTTGATCTTTTGTATGCATCGGTCGACATCAGAATCGTTTTATAGTTCATAAGATCTTGATCAGTGAAATTTGTAGGCTGCTTTTCAGTCAGAAGTCTCTTCAAGCACTCAGTCAGTTCATAGGTGTCGTGACCAAGTTTCAACGTATTGCCTTCAATGTCTATGGGTTCTTGCCCTATGAAAAATTTCGTACCATTCATATCGATGCCATAACAATCGGGCTCAGGTGATAATATAGACATGTTGACGCTTCAAAAGTCTCAGAACTGACAATCACTGTCACATCATCAACCTCAAACCTCTGTTGAAATCTTTATAACTGAGTGATGTAATCGTTGTGGCGTCAGTTGTCATGTTGACGTATAGCATAGAAGGTGTCATCAATACGCTCATCAATAAGTTACCTTTCGAATTACATCTGCCAGGATATCAGTATTGCGGTCCTGGAACTCGATTGAAACAACGTCTCGCACGTGGTGACGAAGGAGTGAATCCTTTAGACGCAGCTTGCAAGCAGCACAATATTGCCTATTCGCAAGACACATCTCTCGAAGCACGTCATAAAGCCGACAAAGTTCTCGAAAAAAAGGCGTGGCAACGAGTCAAATCCAAAGACGCGTCACTTGGCGAAAAAACCAGCGCTCTATTCGTTACTGGAGCCATGAAAACTAAACGTAAATTCAGCATGGGTATGACGTCATTCCACAGTCATATTGGAGAAATAATAAAAAAATGGAAGCCTCATCTGAATAATGTGAAGAAATCCATCGCTTCAGCTTTGAAGGTGGCAAAAATGGTCGCGGGAGGACGTAAGAAAATATGACAGCCGAGAATTATTCCTTTCGAATCAAAATCTGGAGGTTTCCTACCGCTGATACCCCTATTTGCTGGACTTTCGACCTCGGGTACGTTGGTGGGGGCGCAAGCGCCGAAGCCAAGACGGTTATAGATACAAAGAATGCCAAAAAGAAACTCGAAGAAGATCAACGTCATAATAAAGCTATGGAACATTTGGGATCTGGTCTGTATTTACGCAAGACCCCCCGATGTTATGGATTATTCTTGAAAAAACAACAACAACAGTGACGTCAGAACGGGTCTCTATTTGAAGAAGCAAAAAAACTCCTATTGAAGCTGCCCAATAGAGCATCGTACGACTCGGATATAGAAAAATGCGTTCGTCAATTGAAAATACCCCATTTTAGAGGAGTCTTTATGCGAGACTCGCTACTACAGCTTCCTCTACAAAAGGAATGTGCTGTACTGAATTTGGACTCTAAGAAAAATGTGGGTACACATTGGGTAGCTTACAGAAAAAATGGCAACACTGTGAATTATTTCGATAGCTTTGGCAACCTAAAGCCGCCATTGGAACTTGCAAGATATTTTGGTAGAAACGTTGAAATTATATATAACAACGATCGTTATCAGAATTATAATCAGTTCAGTTGTGGACATCTATGCATACGCTTTCTACTCGAAAATGTCTGAAATATGCCTGAGAGACTTGTGCGATGCAGAATTGAAAGCTATTCCTCTGGACTATCGATACATTATGCTGGACCCTGGGAATTACTAGATGTGTGGCATAAATTACCTGAAGAATACAAAGTTTGTTTCGAGCTGCAAGTACGTCTACCATGTTTCTGCAATCATCGGAAAGAATGTCACAGCCTGTCATAGCCGTCAGACTCCCAAACAGTATTTTGGTTATGCTAGTTCACAAAATGAATGTTATTATTGTTTGAATAAATTATAATCTATTATTTTTCTGTTATTTATATCATGTCCCTTATCGAAATGGCTTAGTCATGTCTATGATATTAACCTTGAACGGTCGCTCGTCGACGCTTTCCATCAATTTCACGCCGCACCTCCAATTGGATGGTGATGCGGAGTACGGATTAGCTTTATTGAGTTTTCATTCGTACAACAGTATTCTCAACATATCGGAAGGTACAAAGTTTCATTATTTCGAGAACGGTGATAAGAGCAAGAGAAAAAGCATTGATATTCCTGTTGGAGCCTACAAAATTGAAGATATTGAAGCATTGCTGCAAAATCACATTGTTCCAAAACAATTCGTTGAACGTCCTGACGCCTTCTTCTATCTTCGTCCCAATAATAATAGGCTGAAAAGCGAAATATTTTGCTCGAAACACGCAATCGACTTCACGACTGAAGATACTCTGGCTCATTTATTGGGATTTTCGCCATCCACCCTCGCCCCCCAACATTCATCACGCATCCGATCGACCCGTCAACATTATACGAACGATATATGAATTTGCTATAGACGCTGACCCTCGAACTCCTAATCATCTCATATATCTGCCTATCCATCATCAAAGTGAATTGGATAACATTACGCTGAGAGTGTTTGATCAACATTTCCAGTTGATAGATTTTCGAGGAGAGGAAATTATTATTCGTCTGGAATCGAAAAAACTATGGTCCTGAAAATCGATAAAAGTCCTGCATCTACATTCGAGCCTTCAGTCTTCACCAAGACATACACGATAACGATTCGTCAATTATCTGCAGAGTATATACCTCTCTTGAAATCTCTCGGTCATCATGTCGTCGAGGCAAGTCTTCAACATTTTCCGAAAACCTCAAATGGACGAAACAATACAGAAAGTCGAATGGAGGACGTATTATCCTTATGTCAAATCATTTCGAAATAATGACGTCATCGAAATCAGTATCAACCAATCGGATGCCTTTGATGCTTTGTTTGATAGCCATTTGTATATTAGCGAGAAAGTAACCAGAGAAAGTGACGTTTGTAAACAACGCTGGCGCTTTCATGTTTCAATCGGCCAGCTACGAGCAAAACGGCAAGGAATTGGGGACTGTACGTGATGTGAGTATCATTTGTACGGTGAGAGGCTTCTTGTGCTACACAAACTAAGAAACGAAACTCCAACTCTGGCTGGACTCATCTCAATACTGTGGGCGCCATTTCACCTACCGCTCTGACATTCAACATGTTCATTCCGCTCAGACACTTTTTGAACATTTTCAACTACTATCAGTACGTTTCTTATGGAAAGCATGCTATACGATTGGTCAGAGCTGGTAACGATAAATACTGTTTCAAAATTGACGATGAGAAGGATGCTACAATACCTACAGAAGTTAAATTGGAAATTGAAAATATTGAACTGAAAATTAAACGATTATATCCCAGCGATGCCATCAAATTACAGCTTCTGAAAGGTATCAAAGCCGACAGCCCCATTATGATTTCGTTTAGAAAATGGGACTTGCACATGTTGCCAGCTCTCACGATCGGTTCCACCACCGAAATGTGAACAGTGAAAACTTCGTCGTTAATCGAAAGTCCTCGATACGTTATTGTATGCTTTCAGAAAAATCGCGATCATAACAGCACCAATAATGATCCCACAGCATTCAGTCACATAAATATCGAGAATATTACTTTGACGTTGAACGGAGAAACTTACCCCAAAGAAAAGATGCATTCGCAATTCAGCAATGGAGACTTTTCGCAAGCCTATTACAATTACACGCAATTTGGATTCGGCGACAAGAATTCCTACCACCACACGACTCTCCTGTCTTATGCCGACTTTGCAAACAAAACATCTTTCGTCATCGATTGTTCCAGAAGAGACGAGAGCATCAAGAGTTCCAGTGTCGATGTTAAGCTGGAGATCGAGGCATCGACGGGTTTTCCCGACAATACCCGAGCCTACTGCATCATCGTGCACGACACCATCATCGAGCACCTCCCACTCAGCGAAATTATTAGAAAACTGAACTGAATGTCAGACAAGAGTTCAGTTTACTGCCAACCGTCGTCGATATGAGAGTAGCGTTCAGACATTCAAGCATTCGTCGTTGATGAGGTCTTCCAGCCAAAGGAGATTGCCATCCGGACCGGAGATCAATGCAACAATTTTTTACTATTACCAAACCAAAGCTTTTCCCCGCTGAGTAAAGAAGATAGACAGAATGCCGTCTATCTGGAGAAGAATGTTCATGGCCTGCGATATTCTTCAGGATTTATTGATTATCATCTACTGGACTCGATTCTCAAATAGAACCTCTATGATTTGGGCGTGGGCATCAGAAGAAATATTTTTTGATGAAGAAACTTCAACAATTGAATATTGCTGCAGAAATAATTAATTTGGAAGATTTCGACAACACATGGTGGATGGTTCCTACATTCGACAACACAGCATCCTGTATGCATCACCAACAGAAGGAGTGTTCTTGTAGTCTTCACAATGTTGATATTTTGTATAAATGGATATATGATAAATAACCTAAATAAAATGTATGCAAAAATTGTCTTCTATTGAAGTTATATTACTTGTTTCATAAGTCGAAATAGATCAGTTGGAAGAGCGATAGACTGAAGATCTGGCGGTCCCTGGTTCGAACACAAGTTTCGACATTTTCATTTTTCGTTGAACCTCTCATGATATACATGCAGACTTTTCATATTCACGTTCTCCAGTAAAAGTTGTCTTGTTAGAGTACTCGCACTCTTCTGTATCTCACTCCATTACGAAGCCCTCTTGGCTTCGGAAAATGCTTAATTCAGATTCTTGACATTGAGAAGAATCCATTGACACCTTTCCCTCATCGGATCAAAATCAGTGGTCACTTCCGGTTTAGTTTTCATGGATTTGGATATAATTCCGTGACTTGTTTACGAATATATGGTTTCGTTTTGTAATTTGAAGTATTTAACGATTTATCGTTCTATGATAGAGTTGTGGGGTGGATATTGATGAATTTACAGTTCTCCTTCAATTTGACCCCTCACTTACTGAGAGTCCAATCGAAATTTCTATTTTTAGAATCGAATGTCAAGTGCCTAAATGGTACAAATCGATTCCGTTAGCTCATTGAAAATTAGCTGAATCGGTGTCGTTGACTTTTTTATTCATCCTGTATGCAAAATATATATTCATGTTCCTTCTTCAAGATGACGGCATCAGCCTATGAGACACCCTGGATGCTTGTTTTCTAGACCCTGTAACGTTTCAACATCCCTTTGGGGTACTCATTGAGATTTTCAAGAGATTGTTCCATTGGTCGAAATAGCTCAGTTGAAAAAGCGTTATACCCATAATACAAAGGTCACTGGTTCGAACCCAGGTTTCGACATTTCCATTTTTTGTTGAACCTCGCATGATATACATGCATTCTTTTTATATTCACGTTCTGCAGTAAGAGTTGTCTTGTTAGCGTACTCGCACCCTTCTATATCTCACCCCATAACGAAGTAAGTGCCCTTTTGGCATCATAAAATGTTCAATTATGGTTCTTGACATCAAGACGAATCCCTTATCGCATCAAAATCAGTGGTCACTTCCGGTTTATGAGATTTTGGTATAGTTCCATGCCGTGATTACGAATTGATATATGGTTTTGTTATTTCATGTAATTTATAGCATTCAAAGCGCGGTTTATCGTTCTACGGTAACGTTGGAGGGTGGAGCTTGATGAATTTAGAATATATGGTTGGTCCCCTTCCATTTGACACCTCACATGCTATCCTAGGACCAAAACTGAAATATTTATTTTTCAAATCATTTTTCAAGTGCCTTAATGGTATAAGTACAGCGAATCACATTAGTTCGTTGAAAATAAGTAGAATCGGAGACATTGACTTTTTTGGTACACACCCTGTATACAAAATATATATGAATTTATGTATTTCATGGTAATTTGAGCCACTCTGTATATTTGATTTTTGTTTTTTCTTTCTAATGACCGTCAACCATGTTTTTTTCTCTTCAATTAGAGGCGGTTATGTTTTTCCCTCCAACCTTATTTTCTCTTCAATGACAAGCTTGGGGCCATGTTTTTTCTTAAACGTCAACCATGTTTTTTTTCTTAATGACAAGTGACACAAAGCGGCTGTTTTTTTTTCCGATGACAGGCAGCCATGTTCTTTTCTCGAATGATGTCGGCTATGTTTTTTTCTCTAACCAATGAGACACCCTGTATATCATATTTTACGCTCCCACCTGAACACTCTTATCTCTGAAATCTTGCCCGAATAAGTACGCGCTCTACCGAGGTGTGACCAGGCCGGGGCCAATCGTACATTTTTCCTCATTACCCACCAACGCCATCTGGTGTTCAATGCCCCAACGGTGGCGCCCTCGGAATGTCTCAACCATTGTCTTGTATCTTTAGACAATGTCTCAACGTCTCGAACGCGGTCTTCCCCACCTCAGCGATCTCTATTGTTCCCGCCGGGAATTCCGTCACTCTCTCTCTACCACACGTATTGTAAGTCTCTCTCTCACTCACGGTTTTCCCTTTACTTATTGTCAGACCCGCTTAGGTATACTACTCAAACATACAAACGCGTAAGTAAGTATAATGAATTTCTTTTTCTTTATTTAAGGAAAACATAATTTTGGAAATAACTCGCCTCTGAAATTATGTACTCGAATCCCTCAAACATTGTTTTATTAATCTTGGGTAGTTGAAACGAATACTTATGTAATAAATTACCACGTTTGATGCAGTGCTGACGACAAATGAATCGTTTTTGTATATTTCGATCATTTCTCTAATTATGGCGATCCAGCATATTCCTATAAATATGGCGGCTTTTGGAGAATATAACTTCAAAGTGTCAGAAAGTGTAAATATACTACTCTAAAGCTCCTGCCATCATAAAGTGCCCAGTGGAACTGAATTATTAACTTTTCCACCACTGGAATGTGGCACCCACGTCGCAGGCCCATGACTGAAAAGTTATAACCTTAAAATTACAATAGGTCTCATACCCTTGAAGGGGGCGAACACGTTGGACTATTATAACCTGCCACTTTAAAGTTATAACCTCGAAATTGCGGGTACATGTTCATCAATTGTTAAAAAATGACATGTAGCAAGTATAGTGGATTCATGCAGCTCCAATCAACAATTATCAAGTAACAATTATCAATCAACAAGTAATGAAAATAATGGCATTTATGCAAACAGAATCAACAATTAAGGTATAAATATTAAGCAGGAGCACAAGTCAGAGATCCGATCTATTTGAATTAACTGTTTTATAAAAATCAAGAAAATTTTTCTATTGAAAACGCATAACCTATTTTATTTTGAATGAATATCATTCACGTAACAGGTAAAACGAACTTTTTGTAAGCCACAATAAAATAATTTGAGAAAAGTAGGTTAGTTTTCGTCATCGTACGAACCAATCCACGGTCACTTCAAAATCAAGGAAAATTGTCTATTGAAAACACATAACCCATTTCATATTGAATAAATATCATTCATGTTTCACTGAACTAACTTTTTGTAAGCCACAATAAAATAATTTGAGAAAACTCAGGTTAGCTTTCGTCATCGCGCGGAATGGAGAATTTTGAAGGTTATTGTAATTTGTAGTGACTTTTATCAAATGTGTACTGTGGCTATCAATTATGGAGATAGCAAGAACGTGGCAACCATCACCACATATCACAATCAACTGCCTGCCACATTGAAGGTTTTATGGAAGTTACCAAAACATCACCGAAACTATCATACTCTCTTGAAAGTGACTGTGACTTCTTAGTGATATTTAAGTGGTACAGGATGGTTACCGCACGGTTATTTTTCAGTTTTGAGTTTAAAAACCTTCAAAGTGAATTGCTCAGTGGCTATAATGTTTCAGACACCTCAAATGACACTAATAAGTTATAGAACTGTGGAGTGGCTACCATAGATAGGAATTACGTGACTACAACCATACGAATATGAAATTTCAGTTATTCTTACTGTATAGTGGTAGATTTAGTGGTGATTACGTGATAACCACCGAGTCGAAGTTGCAGTATCAGTTTCCGTCACTATAATGCTGCTCAATGGATACACAAATTCCACCAGAAGTACAAGAAATCCTTGACCTAGGCCCAAATTTCAGCACACCCCTTTCAAAAACAAACGCACCTACACATGATAAAATTAGTAGCATAGAAACTAGCATAAACCACCTAAATAACGACGAAAAAAACGAGGTGAGATCAAATACTTGTAATATCCTCACAAACCACGAAAACAAACCGGAAAAAAACCATCACACCAACAACACATCCTTAACAGAAAAATAAAACAAACCAAAGTGTTTCTAAAACAAAATCCTGAACTAAAAATCCTTAACCAGATGAATCCAATGAAACAGTGATAACAGGAAACAACCCACAATACAAAAAGGACTCATGGCATTCCAAATCATTAATAAACCAACACACAATCAAAACCATATCCTCATATCACTAGATATGATTTCACTATACACAAACATACCAAGCATGTTAGCAAAATCTATTTTAACAAAAAAATGGCCAGATAACCAACCATACACCACCCTATTCCTGAATTAATTCCTCACCACCCTCGAATACACCCTCACATAAACATATTTCAACTTCAGCAACACATTCTATACAGATAGAAGGTGATAGCACAAATAATAATGGAAGACTTAGAAACTACCACAATAAATAAACAAAATTTCGACCTCCCTTTCTTTTTCAGAAAATAAATGTGACAACGTTCTAACCCTGTTCAGCTTATACCACCCAAATATCCAATTTACCATAGAAAAAGAAGAAAACAAGCAAATAAATTTCCTCGATCTCACACCATATACAAATGATGATATAATTAGAACCGAATGGTACACAAAAAGCACCTGGTCTGGTAGGTACCCTAAATTTTGAATCAACCACCCAGAAGCCCAAAAAAAATCTGTCATTATGGGCCTAGCTGATAGAGCGATAAAACTATCCGACCCAATGCAATAAAGAAAGCCAAAAACGGTCTAATCCAAAACAACTACCCAATAGCACTCATAAATTCAATATTCAAACAACGCATAAAATATTCTAGAAACAAAACTCAAATGAAAAAAAAAAAATTACACAACTATCCCATACACAACAGACCTATCAGAAAAACTTGCACACGCACTGAACCCTTTCAAAATGACAATCAGCCATAAGAGTCAAAAACTATTTTTTTTCAAAATTAAAAACACCAGTCCCACTAAACAAAAAAACGCACGTCGTTCACCAAATCTCACGTAAAGAACAAACTTGTAATAAGGAATATATAGGCCAAAGGAAACAATACTTATAAAATCGTATAAAGTCAAATAAATACACCCACAATGCGTCAACTTCCCTGAACAAACACAAACAAACCACCACCCATGATTTCTACTACGGAGAAACCAAAATTTTTACATCCGAACCAAATAAACAAAAAAGAGAATTCCTAGAAATGGTTCGTATAAAAAAACCCAATTGCGTTAACGACAAAACTGAAATAAGTCAGCCTATTGAAATCTATTTCCATTTAATCAAAACCAAAGATCACCACTCCTTCAGCCATGAACGCAAAACGCACGCCATCTACACACCCAACCCATAAGCATCAATGACACAGTTTCCAAACGTACTACAAAATAACACAACACACCACATACAGAGGGCGCCACGATGAAACAAATAATATCTACAACATTACCGATCACAAATCACGATGGACGCCACTCCATATTAACTAAACCCAGCTAACCGTCGAAAAAGGAAAGAAAGGTGGTATAAAAACAGCAATTTAACAAAAGCAAAAACAACTCAGCAACACCAAAGTATATACATAACAAAGCGACAACTGCTCAACATGCCCATACGTAAAATCTTTTTTTTTCAAACGAACATACTGAATGCTCTCGAAACCATGCTTAAGGTAAGTTATTATATACCTGTATTCCAATCATTCTAATTACAAACCCGTCGAACCGAATCCCCAAGAAGTCTACCCAAAATATATATATATATATATATATATATATATATATATATATATATATAGATTTATGATAGACAAAAGTCTAGATGTTATGGGGTCATATAAATGATTTGAGATATCTTTTTTTCCTTTGATATGAACGAGTAGGTTTTTTAGAATTTTCCAAACATCATTTTGTTTTTGGATGTAATAACTCAGTTCCAACTTGATTTAGACTAAAAAAACTTCATCGGTAGATCTGAGAAAAGCATTTGATACACTAGATCATAAAATTCTGTTAAATATAATGTATCATATGGGTATTAGTGGAGTTGTATTTAATTGGTTTAAAAATCATTTGTCCAATAGAAAACAGTATGTATGTGTGGGAGGAATAACTGAAACTGTATTAGGTGGTGTTCCACAAGGATTTCACTTCGGGCCGGTTCTTTTTCTCATTTATATAAATTCGTTGGCTAGTTTGGAATTGAATGGAGAAATAAAGTTATTTACTGATGATACTATCATAATCTATAGTGGATGTAATAAACAAGATATCAAAATTAGTATGATGAATGATCCCAGCAAAATTTAAACTTGGTGGTTAAAATGTCATAAGCTAACATTGAATTATGAAAAATCTTCTTTTATGTTTATAGTCAGGAAGAATACATCTATTGATTTGAAAGATGATATCAAATTAAATGATGAAAATATCAAATACTCCACTTCAATTAAATTTCTTAAAAAATATGGCAGAATGAAATTCAAAAATAATTTTAAAAAATACTCATTATTTCGAATAATTAATTCAAATAAATTTCTGATATTGCTTATTCAATATTCTTAGTGGTAAAAAACTCTATAATGATTTGAAAATCAAATTTCAAAATATACTTGCAACTACAAACCAACTAATTTCACTAGTCATTTGATTTATTTATGTAATTTATTGATTTTTTCAAGACATTCAAAAGTTTTTTTTTTGGTAAAAAAAGAGAATATGAAGAAGAAAAACCCACTGACTTAGAAAAATATGCTTCAAAACATAGATTTTGGAGGGATTTTTACTGTATGGACCTTTCATTACTATTGAATTGCGATACAATCACTTCACAATGAATGTTTGTACTATGTAATAGTTGAAGATCATAAACACTTATATTTCTTAGGATCAATAAAGTTATTATTATTATTACATTTACTGATGCACACATTTTTTCTCATTAATTAATCAGATATCTGAAAACAATATGTTGTTTGTCCATTGGTTTTATTTTTCTCTTTGTCCCTTCATGAACATGAATATGCTTAGGAAAAAAGCAGGGTAACCACGTTTTGAGAGGCTTCGCATAATCATCCATCAGATATAATCCAATATTTGTCGAGGCATTATTCAGGAGAGTAGTTGTTTTCTGATCAACATTTGACCCGCTTCAATGACCCAAAGTATGCTAACAGCTAACAACGATCTCTCCTGAAAATACATTAACCCTCCGATAAAGAAATGTAAGTGTGGAAGTATTATTATGAGTGAACTTTCCCTCATGCAATACATACCCGGAATGATTCTGGCTGGGTGGAATAAAATACCCCGTTTTCGTTCATTTTCAGCTGCACGTTGAATAGGGGCATTGCTCTAGATGTAAAAGGACTATTATTCAGTTTTGTTCCCCATACGAAATCGTCTTGAACTCCCAAACAGGGGAGACAGGGGGTCTCTACCAAGTTGATGAATATTTGGGTGGAGTTCTCAACCAACAGGCGCAGAGTATGCTGGAATAAATCAACAGACTGTATAGAACAGGTTCGTTCATGTATTTCTCAAGGAAATCCTGCATTAGTTGATTATAATTTTTCGTACCCTCTAGGAAATAAGTAGATGAGGAAGTATACTTTCAGCAGTTGAAATTCAACTCTTCCTCAAAAAAAACCTCGAGCCTTAAATTAAGTACATATGTGAAATATAGACATATATTTTAGTTTAAAGAATCAACAATTTCATATAAAGTTTCGAATACTTTTCGTTTTCTTGTCTCGTCAACAAAGTCGACTGAATGCAACTAGACGTTCCATGAGAACACTGAAAACTATTTTCGATATAAAAATTTAACTGGAGGGTAAAGTTGGAAATATCGCATTTTATACCCCCAGTCCCTAGAATAACTACTAACCAATCATATATAGACTGTTTACACCGTCAAGTGGTTGATGTTTATCAATTCACGTATTTTTTAAGAACACATTTCTCACCTGCATTCGATATTTGACCAGTTCCATAAATCTCATCAATTTCGAGATTTCGTAAGTTTCGAAACTTTTTTCGTTTATGTCGAACCATCCTTTGCCAAGATCACCGATACACATCCTGATGTTGAACACTAAAGTTTCCAACCACGGTCCTTTCAGTTGCTTGATAGTCTGAAATTCAATTCAGGAAAGTCATAGATTTAAGGGAAAAAACTAATGTTCGTTCACTCACTGAAAATAATTCATGAGATCGCGACATGATTTTTTTGTGTTAGGAGACCCAGAAGCTATCTGCATATGGACCATGTTTCTTGATTGTGTCACATGTCACATTATATTACTGATGCATTCGCCAAAATATCTCAGTTATAAAAATGGTGAATTCCCCAAAATATAGGCAATTTATGTCCATATGCAAAGGTTTTTGGGACAGTTTTACATCGACATAACCAAAATGTAACTCAGTCTCGACAAGTTTTCTAGAAATTGTCACGGAGAAAAAATTATTGATAAATCTAAAAATTATTATTTTATATAAAAACTATCAGTAACATGTATTATGAATTCTGTACATCAGAAAAAAATAATTGGAAACCCTTCTCTGTATATTCAGTTGGTATTCAGGAAGATATATATCTATCGTCATTCCCATATTCGGATATAGAAATCAGTGCAGTGTTCTTCGAAAATACTCTCGCCAAAAAAAATATGTCATAAAAAAGATCAGATGATATTTGTGTTTATTCAATGTACGAGATATTCAAATTATGGATGCATTGCAATACCCTACTGTTATTAATCAGATATTTTTCTCTGAACGTGTATGGACGTGCAATCCATTATAGAAAGAGTTGTCGATATATCGTTCTTGCCAGATACTAGAATGAAGACGAGAGTTTCCTCCTTTTTTATGGAGTTTTTCAACTAACATTTTCGTTTAAGTCAATTCCACTTTATGAACGCCATTTCATATATAAAAAATTAACATTTCATCTTCCCCTTTTATTGGATTTGCTCAACCCCAAAATATTGGTTGTTTCAGGAAGCGGAATATATTCGAAAGAAAAATTGAATTAGAAAAAACTTAAAAGTAATAATGACTCATATTTCATGATTGCTGCTGAAATACAAAAAAATCATATGATTCCATTTTTTTGCTAATAGGTGTAGCATTCAGAATATTCCAAAATATAATACAGTGATGGATAGCCATTTTTTTTTTCATCAAACCCCAAAAAATATTAATAAAACCTTTTTTTTTCTAGTGTGGTATTTTTTTCCAATATTAGAAGTATTTATATTTAATTTTTGCACATAGAAGTTGAAGAATACACAGGTCTGCGATGAAAAAGTATTTTACTGATTCCGAATATAAACTCTGTTTTTAGGTATCGTCACATAATATTATTCATATATATATATATATATATATATATAGAGTTGAAGGAATTTAATGGACATAGCCCTCAAGAGAAGTGTTAACCGTAGACACGTGTTTCGGGCTCTCGGCCCTCATCAGTACGGTGGAGAAGTGCAAAGATGAACAACACTTGGTAGAAAACGACAAATCAACGGAGTCAACAAACAGACGCCAACCGCTCATTTGTGGTTTCGGTCAGCAGACCCTGAATTCCAGGGAAACAACCAACGTCACCACGGAGGCAGCTATAGCTACCTGCGTGACATCCGAGTCCAGGAATATAAATATGAAAAGAGTAATAGTGGGGACTGTTAAAACAGAGTTGAAGGATTATCGATAGCTCAGTTGACAGGGCTCGTCAAGGTGAGAGCAAGATGAACACTGAAAACGACAAAAGATAACAGAGCACTTGTGAGTTCGGCAGAATCTGGGAAATCGGCAGTTAGTGCGTGATTCGAGTTCAGGAATAGACAATAGTGGGAAAGTAACAGATTGAAGAATTGGTCTACAAGTGTTCATCTTGCTTCGGCCTCATGATGAGCGAGACGAACAACACCTGATGTCGTTCACCGCGTGTTCATCTTGCACTTCCACCGTACTGATGAGGCCGAGACCCAAACGGTCTACGGTTAACACTTCTGAGGGCAGTCCATTAAATTCCTTCAACTCTGTTTTAACAGTCCCCTCACTATTACTCTCTTTCATATTTATATTCCTGATTCGGATGTCACGCAGGTAGCTATAGCTGCTCCGTGGTGACGTTGGTTGTTTCCTGGAATTCAGGGTCTGCTGACCGAAACCACAAATGAGCGGTTGGCGTCTTTTAGTTTCTTTACCACATATATATTTCCTTCAATTCTTCGGGATGAAGGTCTGATTCAGTCAATTCATATAATTTCTCTCAACTACGTTTCGACATGGTATTTGTCATCATCAAGTTAAAACACTAAAATAAAAAATATGGAGTTTGAGACATATTCAACTTAACACAATATTGAAATGTAATTCACTCAATATAAAAATATCTGTAACATTTATGAGTATTCACTTACAAATTATTTTATTTTAATTCTGCGTTCGCATCGTACGAACGTTATTGTAGGTGTGACTGCGTCGGAGTTATCAGGAATGGTTTGTTTATCTTTCATGCATTTTTACTCTCTTCATAAGTACACCGGATTGTTTATATTGAGTTCCAGTATATGAATCAGACATTCATTCCGAGAAATTGACGAAAATATATATATATATATATATATATATATATATATAAAAACAATATATCCATCACTTTTGATACTCTTTGTACGAGTATAGTTAAGATGTATAAAAAACCTGGTGCTTGCACTTATACCTGTAGAAGTTTGGGATCGACTTGGCGACACTTGGCCTACTTGATAATAGAGATTACTAGCGTGTCAGATGGCGCCAATTTCGATTTAGTTTCAATTCAGTAACAGGGTATATTTATTTACTCAGATTTCTTTTGAGGCTAACGTGGTGGATCTAATTCTAGCTTTGCTATTGGTTTAAAAGAGACATCTGTCAAACTTCACCGATAGCAAAGCTAGAATTAGAAGCCCCCCAACATTGCACAAAGAAAGCACTGTCGTGTTGTTTTTCGTATTTTGTACGATTTGAATTTGAGGTTAACTGCATTCTGACAGACGGAGAATTGGAAATGAAATTGTCATTAAATTGCAGAAAATATAAAATTCAATGCATACAATATAATGAACTATAGAAATATAATTATTAGTCAATTCGTCAAGATTTGTACTTGCTTTTGGTACTAAATACAGGCGAAAATTCGAATCTGCGGCTTTGTACTGTACACACAAAATGCAAATGTGGCTCGTTCTACAAAAAGTATCCTTACACACTACACTACCTGAAAATGAACAATTCCTCACGCACTAATGAACTGATGAACGAGTGGTTTTTTTTAAAGAACAAGCTCAGGAATAAGCTAAGCAATATTTCATATCAAAGAGATGGAAAACGTATAGATACCGACAAAACACTGAAAATAATTCCATATAAGATGCTGCAGATGTCAGAAATTAAGTTCTGAGAATATAGACAAACATTTTTGGACGGCGCCATCTACCACAAAGAGAGAAGCTCTGTTGAAGTAACAGGTGGTGTCCCCTCAAAAATCTGAACAATATCGAATCAGTTCATTCACCAGGGTTTTTAGACATCTTAAGTATAGTATAGTATCTCTGTTTCCTTTTTCTCTCTTTCTAATTTAACAGTTACACTCTAGAGCTTTTTGCTAATTATTACGTGATGGATATCATAAACAAATCGTTTTATATTCCATTTAGTACTATCATTACTATTATTATTAATTCAGTAAAAAATATTGTGTTATTTTATGCTACATCATGACAACCCTTTTTATTTCATCAATATTATTCACATGATTACACTTGAAATTTTACCAAAGTGACGGTAATTTCAACCACCAATTTTCTTCAGGGTCTAATTTCGTTACGGATATCCTCAAAAAAGAGAATTTTAAAATCCACAAATATGAGTCGGTGTTTCTGGAATCTATTACCTATTTTTCGTATACTTCTCATCAAAATTGGAAGAAAAACTCACAATGTTCGTTGTTTGAGTTTGAAGAGAATCAAACTCCTCCAGTGTGACATATTTGGTTCCGTAGTTCATTGTGAAAAGAGACATTTGACCTACTCTCAGACATTCTGCGACGACGTACGACATTGCCATATACGTTTCGGGCAATACGTAGATATTGTACCACCTAAAATACTTTCTGATTTCTGCGAAGTTCCGCATGCCGGTTACGATTTTATCTGGAACAAAAAAATACACTTGTTCTGACAAATATTTTCGGATACTTTTTTCGTTGTTAACATTGGAACTGTGTACAGTTATTGATACATGGCATGCGAATATTCCCGTCTTTATTTGAAAAACTCATTATATTGATTGGCAAATGAGTTTTATTTCTTGTAATATATATATATATATATATATATATATATATATATATATATATATAGGGTGTAATCTACCCTCTAGCACACCCGTGAATGACGAGTGTATAATGCAATTTTATAACAAATTACAGTGGTTGGAAATCTAAAAAAAAAATTGAAACATGCTTTGTTCTTTGTAAAATTTGACAAAATTTTGGGTAGAGCCACTCGCCCAATTTCAGCATGCTCAGAGGAAAACTTCAGCAATTGCCAAATGCAATAAACATTCAACGCGACATTTGAATAAGGTAGAAGAAGAAGAAGGTGTGGTAAATGTATACATTGCAGCCTGCCCGAGAAAGATATTCAATTTCAAAGTGAAGAAACCCTCTAACCTTGTTATATCCAATCTGATGATGAAGCCAGTTGACTTCAAGCTCTGCTTTGATGCACTTATCATAGTTATCACTGGTAAGAAACAAACGACCCCAAGGGGAAACATTCATTCGCAAATGCTACAAATATACCCATGTATGTAACGTAACGAAAATGAATTTATTTCTTTCTATTGTTTTCAAAATTCTCGGCCATTGTAGATTATAATGATTCATGATTGTGAACTGAACACTGTTGCCAAGTAAGATTCTCGCATGCACGGTTTACGAACAAAGGTTTGTTACATTCTACTAGTGTTTTCTGATTGGCTGGTGAATGAAAGAACGTGATTAGCAACCAATCAGAAAACAGTACGCGATGTGCAGAAAAATCTATTTGAACATAATTGTCTTTCTCTTTTGCTGGCTCTTAAAACTTGCGTATTTTGAAGAGTAGAAGACAAGAGGACTCCTCGCATTCATGAATAAAGTAGTGAATTTCCATTCTGGTTGAATTCCGGAGTCACTGGCGTTTTCGTACTAGATATCTAGTGAACGCGTTTTCGTTCTAGATATCCAGTGAACGCCCACACAGTGATTGGCGACTCCGGAATCCAACCAGAATTGAAATTTACTACTTTATTAATAAATGCGAGGAGTGATTCATTTTGTCTTCTACTTTTCAAAATACGCACGGAACAGCTCAATGTTCAGTTTTGAGAGCCAGCGAAAGACAATAATGTTCAAATTGATTCTCCTGCACATCGCGTACTGTTTTCTGATTGGTTGCTGATTACGTTTTTTTATTCACCAGCCAATCAGAAAACACTAGTAGAATGTAACAAACCTTTGTTCGTAGACCGTACATGCGAGAATCTTGCTCGGCAACAGTGTTCAGTTCACAATCATTAATCATTACAATTCACAGTGGCCGATAATTTTGAAAACAATATGTAATTGCGAATGAATGTTTCCCTTTTCCATTGTGTTTGTGTCGTTTGTTTCTCACCAGTAACTATGATGATTATGATGAGTGCCTCAAGCAGAGTATGGAGTCAACTGGCTTCATCATCAGTTTGGATATGACAAGGTTAGATGGTTTCTTCACTTTGAAATTGAATATCTATCTCAGGCAGGCTGCAATTTATACATTTACCACACCTTCTTCTTCTTCTACCTCATTCAAATGTCGAGTTAAATCTTTATTGCATTCGGCAATTGCTGAAGTTTTCCTCTGAGCAGGTCACTTGAAATTAGGCGAGTGGCTCTACCCAAAAGGTGCCTCCGGTCAGGG